>JACMIJ010000047.1:0-42458 GCA_014805365.1 Koerneria luziae | reverse complement strand
AACGTCCTGGCCTTCTCAGGACTACCCGCAAGGCGAAATGCCTTGAAAACGGGAGACTTTGCCTTTTTGCCTTTTTGTTGGTATGCCTAGTCATATCATGTGCGAAGATCTAGTCAAATCATTGAAGGTGGTTTGCAAAGTTCCCTCAAAAGACAATGAAAGCGGTGCTTGTTGTGACGCTTGCATTTTTATGAGTGCTTACTGAGAAATAAAAATGGGGTGTCAATACAAAGCAGAAATTGATAATGTTTGTCTCGCAGGATCTGAACCATCAACTGCAGCTCGCGGAGAATGAAAAGGAAACACTCAAGAACGAGGTAACCGGTCCCTCTCCATTCCCCTTGTCCATGTTGAATCATCAAAGAAGTGCAATCAAAAACTCTCGATTGTTTTATGGAATAGTTCCAGCCCGTGCTAAATGTTGTAATTTTGTTGTAAGTGATTATTATTGGTGTTGATCGTTGCAGTACGTGGCACTGAATGAGATGGTGCAGGAGAAGCAGAAGGACAAGAGCGAGCAGAACAGCTGGAGCGGGTATTCCGACTGTGGCGAGATGCTCGATGAACACGACGAGAGGAAGAACAGCGAGACCGTCTCCAATGTATGTTACCGTATACTATCACACTAAGGTCTTCACTTCGGTATGGCAACCGTTTGTGCTGTGTTTGATTACTAGTAACATGGTATTGCATTCAATGTCATAGTGTGCATGCTGCACGTATTTCACGCGACATAGTTTACTCGTTCAAATGAATCAGGAAACATGCTATTTTCAAGGATCTTTAAATTTTCTGTTAGTTTGTTAGTAATATGGCAGTTTCTTACTTCTCGTTGTCAGGACACCCGATCGACGATTCCGAATGTGTCGGATATCGCGAAGCTGCGTGGACAAATCATCAAACTGGAGGCCGAACTCCAGAAGGCGACGTATGTTCCCACTCTTCATTTGGCATTCTTCACATGACAAAGACCGAGTTCGTCCTTCGCTGTTTCAGTGCTTCGGTGAAAGAAAAGGAGAAATTGGAGGAGCGAATCGGACAGTTGGAGAGTGAATTGGCGAGGAAGACGAAGGAAGTCGAGGACAAAGACAAGGAACGGGGAGACATCCTCGGACTGTTCAAGGAGGCAACCACACGAGCCAAGGAGAATGAGCAGGTGAGCACACTCTGAATGAAGCTCACTGCTTTTCATGATAAGTTGACTTCTAGTTAAAGGAGTAAACACCCAAGTAGAGTATCATTCGGTTTGATGGTGCCATTATTATACCTACAAGATTAGTTTACATGATTTGTTGTGGTTGGAGGATGTTGTCTGTGTTTGCAGACGGCGACGCGTCTCCGGGACGAGCTCGAATCGCGAACGACGCGTTGGCAGAACGACCTGCGGGAATCGGAGGAGGAGAGGAAGAAAGCGGAGGAACGACTGAAGGAAGTCGACGGACATCTGAAGGCCGAGAGGAAGGAACTCCATCGACTCGAGACTCACTACTTCAACAAATTCCGAGAAATGGAGAAGAGTCTCGCCGCTGCACAGAATCCCGTCTGTCTTTCTTTTCAACAATACCGAGAATTACACTTATACGTGCAGACACTGAGGCGATGTGCTTAGCGGCATTTTTCTAATATGAGAAAAGTCGAATGTCGTATGACTGTTGCCGTGCAGGTGCACACTCACGATCCGATGTTGAACCTGACGAGTTCGTCCCTGGAGAGGGACGCCGCCTCTTCGGCATTCACCGATCTCTGGGAAGCACCTTCCGACCAAGAGATGCTCTCCGGGTTACGGTATCTCCTTGCTCATTTATCCCACTCTTATCGTTTCAATGTTCCGAATATGTTCATGAAATATCTTTGAATTGTTGGTTATTGTAGATTAATAATAATTTGTCAGATCACCGTCATCATTCAATGGGTCGATGACCCTTCCATCGATGAGACGGAGCAACAGATCGAGGAGATCCGATCGATATCCATCCTCACTCGTCCAGGGATCTCCATCGGAAAACGGATCAGGGGCTGAGAGAAACGAGAAAGAACAGAAGAAATCGGTAGGATATGGCAGGGATTGGGATTGTGGTGGAAGTGATTGAGAACTGAATGCCAGCCATTAATTACCATTGATTGGCTTTTGAACAATGAAATGATTTGAGGAAAAGATGATATGGGATGAGCCGGAATTGCAGACGGGCGCCTCGCCTCCGCGGCGGAATCGATCCAAGTCGAGGAGCAGGCAGGCACCATTCCTTCCCGACGCTCCTTCTGTTTATGCACCTATGGGATACGGGTTCGGAGGGTATGATATCATTGATACAATGTTATTGTTACGTACATTACAAGTAAAGAAACAGAATTAAATATTCTGCGACTATTTATCATCTTTCAATTTTTTTTTCAAATACCTCAACATTTAGCTGTTACTTTGACGTTTGAAGACAACGTGTAGTTGTTTCAGAATGGATGAGATGCTCCGTCCTCCCCGTCCTCGTTCCGGCCACCAGTTGTACTACTCCTCGGGTGGGTCGAATGGGGGCCTCTCCCCTCCCCCCGAGATGCCCCTCGTCCCCGCCTTCCCTCCTCCCGGTGTACGCCGACCAACCGGCAAACGACCAACCGGTTAGCGCAACTGATTCTTCATTACATGGTCTTCTGTGATAGTCTTCTCACTCGGAACTATTGTTTGGGTTTACTGTGTTTTCCATAGTATACCGCTTTCTTTTAGTTGCATTAGCTACACTAACCTTTCTACGGGTTAGCACACTAATCCTTTATATCGACTGTTCGAGGTGATCTTTCCACTTCTATCTTTTGTGTTTGGGGGTAATTTCAGTTTCTAATATAGGGATTCCGAAGGATCGAGCTGGGTTTTGAATTGCAATCTCTTCAATGTGGGAATTGAGAATCTCCACGAAGTACCTGATAAGCACAATTGGAAAAGCACCGTAACCCTTACGGGTTAGCATACTAACCACCTCTAACCGTGTGGTCGCCTTCGCTAACCATCGCTAACATTCAGGTGCCTCGGATAACCGATCCTCCTGATGCCTTCATATTCTTTTGCTTGCTCATACAGGGTCTTCGCTTGAATCGGACGTCCTTATCATAAGGATCATGTTTTGTTAATATAATATATTTATATTTATTATTGTTCGTTTTAATTTAATTAAACGTAGCTACTGTTTTATAAGATGTTTCTTTGTCAGAGCCTATTCCAAAAAGAGTGTTTCAAAGAGACGATATGATTACTTTACGTAGTGTAGATGCTAGGACGATGATATTCTTCAGAGGGGTTTTTTACGAGTGAAGTGTGTTATTCTGTCGCATAAACGAATTATACTATTATGTTATCAGTGTAATCGCAGAGCATTCTCAAGCTTGTGTTGCCTGTTGTTTGCCACTGTAGCTCCAGATGATGTCTCCGAAGAAGTTCAACGTTTCGTGTTACTGCTTCCGTATATAATTGCAATGTCGTCCTTATCGCCTTTTCCTTGGCGGGAAATTTAAACATGTTATATCATGACGACGATTGGTCTGTATGGAATACTTTACTGGCAAGGTGGTGACAGAGGGGGCGAAAACGGGGGATGCGAGGTGAGAGGAGAAATAAGAGATCAGCAAGAGCACACGCCAAATGCGCCAGTAAACACGCTAGATGCGCAAACGAAAACATAAGTTAGAACGGGTAGAGTAAGGGGAGACTCCTGCCTGATTATGTCCGAAACAGGGAGGTACGAAGGAGGTAGGGCCGGTTGTGAGAACAATATAAAACTACGTCCAGTAACAAGGCTAACCGTGCAAATAAGAATCGTTCTTGGCAATCTGCCAAGAACGATCCATTCCAACCAGATATAAGAATCAGGGATAGACAATATCGTCACGCGGGGGGAGAGGTATCACTCGATTAAATACTCTATATTATAATTTACAAATACGATGAAGATACTCATTGCAATCTCGATGCAAAACAAGCAGAAAACACAACAACAAAACAGTGGGGTTATGTGACAGAGTATATAGTAGTAGTATTAGATACGATATAAACGGATTATTAGAAATAAGAGATACCGGGAAAAGAGGTAAAAAGAGTGTGCGAACGAGGTATGAAGAGAGGGATATGACTAGCAGGGAGGAACGGAAGAGGGATAGAAGCACTACTAGAAAGGGTGGGTGCGGTCACGGGCTAGAGGTAGGAAACACAAGGAAGGTGAGGTAGACAGGACTAACTATACACGGATCAGAAGGAATATACCTACTACCATTATACAAATAACACGGAGAAAGGAAGCATCATCACAATCCATATAAAACGGATCATACAGTGTACGAAGGGGATATGGCTAGTTATTCGATTCGGAAGAACTCCTTCGGGAGAGGCTCCGCCTCCTCCGTCCGACTGGTGCCAATGAACAAGTTGATGGCATTGGCCGAGATCACACGAAGGAATCTGAGGGTCTGCGGGAGGATCTCCTGGAACTTGCGCGCGTCTTCTCCATACAACGATTCCAGATATCTGCAAAAGAAAAACCATTAGAATCCACAGAGACATCCATGGCGTTGGGGTTGTAACTTAACGTTACCGTATACAAGTCATAATTGTTGTCAAACAAACTAAATATGAAAGGAGATACCGATTGAGGAGTGACGAGTATTCCTGATTGTATCTCTCGACGAGAATTCGATCATTCGCATCATGGACATTCGGTCGAACCGTGAACAACACAATCAACATGATCATGCTTATCGCCAGGTCATTCTTGCGCAGATCTTCCGGGATCGCCCTCACGAATCTGGAAGAGGCAGACTGTAGATGGACAAGGAACGGGACAACTGGCATACTGTACTCATATAGTGGAAGACGAAACAGCTTGATCACGCAATATGTTCTCTAATGGCAATAAGATCTTTTTTCTTCGCAATTTGGAGTATTTAAAATGAAAATGCAATAAAAAAACATGCCACCACCTCCTCTGTTACACACCTGGACAGTAGCAGAAACCCACAGACAGTAGTAATACCCCGCCAATTGTTTTAATACGACTTACTGAATGAATTCGGATTTCTGGGAGTCTCGATTGGAGAGATTGAGTGAGTCGAAGATGTTGATGGAGACCTGATATTGAGAGGGAACCGTCGGCGTCTTCCAGCTGTTGCTCTTCGAGTCAAAGCGCGAAATGCCGCGTACGGTCAACATTTCGATCATCGATCCTGCAAGAGGAGATATAAACATGGAAAAGTTTGAGAAGGAGCACGTAAGCATCTTACTGTATCATACCGGCAAGGTTATTCGCAATGACCACTGAATATGACACAAGTAATTGGCAAACATTCGAATGGCTTTGCCAATAGAGCGGCAGCTTGTTCGTTCCCTTGCGTACCCTTGAGAAGAGCGAACTTCCCCTCCTGGCTGAGTTCATTGAAGGCGGGCAGTTTCTTGGCCATCTTGACGAGTCTCCTCATCGTCACGTCCATGATATTCAACACATCGGTTGGGGTCTTATCGTCCTTCATGAAGGAATCCCTTTGTCGACCGGCTTCCATCTGGTCATTCATCCCCGAGAACGCCTCCCGAACCTGAATCAGGGAAGGCATACAAGCGCCCAACGAGTCTGCAGCTAAGAGACGTCAGTTCATAGGTTGCAAACAACGTGACAGTGTGATAAATGGAGAAAGATGAATTGTCTGCTCACCACATCGAGTGCTCGCAGTTCGGCCGTGTTCAGTTCGTAGTTCTTCCTATCCGATTGGACGATATCCTGCAATGAGAAAAGGTTCAATAAGCTGTCAACAACACTCATTATCAACCCAAAGAGGAGGCAAGTACTCTACCGGATTCCTCTCCGGTTTGTATGATGCTTGTGGCTGAGGTTCTTCTGCCATTTCCTCGTTGATAGTCGCATCGAAGAAGTTTTGAATCTTGTTGTTCACATCTTCCGTCTTGGAGAGATCGGGGAAAGATGGGCCGGGAGCCGGCGAAGTGTCGGTGATGTTGAAGGGCGGGAACGGGGCGGGATCCGCCTGCGATGCTCGCTGCATCAGCTGCGTGTATTCGTCGATCGACAGAACCACCTGAAGGCAAATATCACCATTCCGTCGCTATTCCTCCGTTCCTCTAATAAGAACGAGACCGAACACGGTGCGCCTTAAAACCCCAATACAGTACTCTGAAAACTCGCCACCAAAATTCACCAAGCTTGGTGGAAGTCAGGAAGTAACACAAAACGTACAAACACGTTTGATCTACTGAGGTCTTTCGGTGGAACTTCGGGAGAGCGAATGTATTAGTACAGAAAAATTGATCGAAAATTCTTACTGTAACGCTATTATTTAATTTTAGGCTAATATTAGCATAAAATGCCCCAAAAGGCGATTAATAGCCCACTTCTCACCGGTGAAAATCTGGGAGCAAGAGGGAGTTCGTTCGAGTCAGCTGAGTGAATCACCGGTTGGTTTTGGCTCAATTCCGACGAAAGAATGTTTTCAGAATACTCTGACAATTGACAGAGGAGCTCTTCCTACTGTTTCAAACACAAAAGTGGTTGCTAGGCATCTCTTCCCATCTAACAGTTCCCCTCGTTATTCCAAACCGATCAAACTCTATACGTGGCTTTCAGTCATTAGTTGATATATGGTTTCATAATAAAAAAATGATAGAACCAGTTTTAGTATTTCTTATAGGAGGGGAAACTATCATAGACAGTCACAAGTGCATTTCTGATAATACCAATCAATCGAGTACATTTTTATGTGCAAAATGCAGAATTTTTAGTCTTACATGTGACAAGTGCAATTTGATAACATCGTGTCACATATTTTTATTTCATTTTCCTACAGTACACACACACATAAGGTCTCAAACAACAGATCATCAGCATATGATCAGCTCTTTTGTGACCACTAACGGATTCATAAACATGACTAGCAATTAGATCACACGAAGTATTATATACACCGTATCAACGACCTGAGAGCAAATGTCTATATTCCGAAAAGCGACATTCAGCTACAAAATGGTAGAACGGCTGCTATATCACCACAACTCACGAGCAATATGACATTTCAAACTACCGTAAGTTTGTAGCATAATTATCATCTTACACGTGGCTGTAGGCATTATATTCCACTCGTTTTGGCGCACAAAAAAGCAGTAACTGGAATGCGCGCATGGAGATGCTTCTATTCTGGGAACAGCTTGTTATATAGAAGGCACTTTCTATCACAGAACCATAGCAACCATCATCCCAGAAGAGGAAATGAGACACTCATCAAAGGAGCAACGACTGTTCTCTTGACAACATAATTCACAACCTCTTCAAACCTCACAACATTCCCGGATTGTAGCAAAACCCTTCATTACATCTTACTGCTACTCTTGATAATAAAGCTCATATAATCCAGGAAAAAGTCCTTAACAAGCTCGGCTACGATAGGACAACACGCAAATGCGCTCATTTGCACACTACGGTACCCACCTGATTCCGCCCGGGATCCACTTTTGGAAGAGGCCGGACGGGGGCCAAGGGACTACCCATACCAGTGCCATTCCTCACCGAGGCAAGACGCTGCTGCATCATCAAATTCGACTCGTACTGAAACATTGAAATGAAATCGACAAGCAAAGTTTGACAAAAAAGAGATCAAACAAGATACACAAACAATTGATAATATAATATTGAGTATTAGAAAGAATAGAAGATACCTCGGGAGAGCCCTGGCAGGGGATGCTCATGTGTCTTGTCGGAGGGGAGTCGGAGGTCGTCGACTCTGTCGGACTCAGCAGCGGGAACTGCAAAAAATTATATTCCACCAGTTTCCAAATGCTCTTGTTTTTGTTGTTGCCACTACGATTTTTTGTTCAAAGTTGGCGAGAGAATTCTACAAAGCAGGAGGATTAGGCGAGTAGACGGCGGGTGGAAATAGTAGGGATAATGAGGAGAAACGAGAGAAGAGAGAATGCCCTCGGGCATTGAAAAGAGGGAAACATACCGTGGAAGGTGGTGACAGAAGGGGAGCGACGCGACCGAGGGGAGAAGGGATCTGCAGGACCTGAAGCATAATAATCATACAACTGCTTACCAGAACAACATTATACTCTACGTCATATCCATATCACCAAAACACATTGGTCCATAAATGACAGAGGTAAAAAAAGTATTCTTAATGAGAAAACGTTGTAATTGTACTACCGTATTCCACAAAATTCAGAAATGCTCTTGCACTTACAAAAGTTCACCAATTTGAAAAGATTAGACCAGAACGTGTCGGCAGCACATAGATCATCACGTATTCCACTATCAAGTTATTCCCGGAGCGAGAAGCACAAAAGAGAGGAATCGGCCATTCCACACAAGGACAAGCGAACTTCTCCACAAAGGACAATGGCACACTGTCCATTCCTCATTCCTTATTAATAACACACCATTCTATGAATAAAAGTGGTAATGGGAAGGAGGGATTATGGAGACGGTGAAAAAGAGATTATAATGAGAGACGCGGTACAGAAATAAGAGGCACGGAGATTCGCGGAAAGCGGGGCGATTTTGTCCCCAAGGATCATTGACTAGCGAAACCATGCTACAGAACTCATTTGTTGTCTGAACTCGAACAGAATCCGCATTTTCCAACGGCAGAGTGATGATACAACCGAAACAAAGAAGCAGAAAAGGTAGATCAAAATGGACGCGAACCTGGAAGTCAGGAGTGAGTATGTTGACGGGTGAACTGGCGTTGCTCTTTCCATTCGGTGTGCTCTTGTTCGAATTGCATCCTCCTCGATTCTGGCTCGACAGGTTGTTCAGACGAGAATTCTTTCGTCTCCTGCAAATTCTCTTTTACAAGGATGCTGTATCTCATATTTTGCACCGTAAGCTGGATGTTGCAGTGTGTGGGATACAGCCTGCGATGACTATGGCACAAACTGTCATCCCACAAGACTTGCACTTCAGGACTGTTATAACAACTCTCTCAAAGTAGACAGATATTGCATAGCCAGAGCTTGCATACTATATCCGTCGTATGCCTCCTCTCATTAATCCTTTCCCTTCATATTCCGTGTACAAATCCCACCACACCTTCATATAAGTGAGCAAAAACGACCGGCCACGTCTCCGGCACTCGTGTCATGCTCGTGTCTCTCCACAACAATTATCATTTATATGCGGAATATGGTAAATGTTTACAACACCGTTGGCATTTAGCTTCATAAAGTGAAATAATATATATTAGGCTGGCGTACAATTAAAAAACAATACAACCAAGGAAAAGCTGACCTGAGTTGTTCCTCGTTCAGAATCCATTCTTTCTTCATCCCGACGGCAAAACATTTTCGAAGACGACATTTCTGGCAGAAACGACGAGAAACCGCGTTGATATCACAGTCCTCCGAGTATGGACATTTGAATTCCTGGAATAGACATTCACAGCAAGGAATACAATGGGCATGGTATAGTCTATGGAAAAAGAGACAACCAAGAAAAAGCAAGCGAGATAAGACATCAAAAGAAGTAAACGTACGAATAGACAATGTTCATGAAAAGAGCGAAGAAAAAAATGTAGTGTTGCACGTCAAAGAGTTGTTGACATGCAAGCTGTGGCTGTGAAAGCGAAGAAGTCAGACGCTCCCGGGCAGAAAGGGGCTGCTATTTGGTGGAAGTCTTGGTATGACAGAGAGAACCGTCCGCGCACCTTTGGTCGCAGGGCGTTCCGTCGGAAGAACGCTTTGCACGATTCGCAGGTGATCACATTGAAGTTGTATCCGGTGGCGTGGTCTCCACACACGCGACACGTCTTCTGGCGCCGGCGCCCGTCCGCGTCCGTCCCATCAGCGGATCCCGACCCGGGGGAGTCGCACGAGGTCCGCCCCCCTTCCTCGGGTGACTGACCGTATCCTGAGAACCAACACTTCTCTACCACAAACAGCTTGTTGTTATTCCCTCGGCTTGCACAAAAACACCTTACTCCACACTTTTAGCGCCTTATCAAAAGTATCAAACTACACTTGTGCATCGAGGGACATTACCCTAATGACCCTCAAAATACAACCAACTCATCTATTGGTCCATGGCTCATTTGTCCCTCAACCGTATGACAGGAAAGCCAAGTTGCGAAAAGCAGTCACTACAACTACAATCGGATGAAGTGTGGGTGAAAATGCTCATTTTCTCTTTCTCTGTAAGCTCAGATCCTAATCTTTCACAAAAGAACACAATGTCTACTTGGGAACCGGGGAACATTCAACGTTCCATACATAAAGATCCCCCCATAACAGTTGTGTATGGATTGTAAATGGGAAGATGTTCCTGTGATACCTAATGGTGAGTTCTGGCTGAGGGCGGCAGCGATTGTGCTGGGAGAAGATCCAAGTGGTCCTCGAAGAGAGGGCGGCGAGTGAATAACCGGGTCGTCCGGGGTCGACATTTGTGGCTGGAAGGGAGGATACGGTGCTCCGATGTATATATGGCCAACAACTCAAAGCTATGTGACGTGTTTGCTTCTAATTTACAACACTAACTCTAAACAGCCCCTGATACACCTTCCGTCATCCAAAATCGCACCGTACACTTTGGCTATGTCTGCGTCCCCATCTTATCCCCTTTACCCCATGTTTTTTGCTTCCCCTCTATCCAGACCAATACTACATTTATCGCATGCTGCTAGCCACCTGTAAATAAGCCGAACAGTAAACAGCACGAGGATTGTCAATTACTGGCCAGGCCGTCGGCCTACTTCCCTTTTTTCTCCCTAAGAGCGCGTTCGTCCTACTTCAAGTCGTTCGCAAGAACGTATACTGGGTAAACTGGGTTTGAAAGTAGGACAACGGGGATCTCGAATGGACAAAATGGTCAACAACAACGAAACCTGGAAGTTGTCCCATTGAGGCGGCCATGGAGAGAGAACATCACTATCCGATAAGATAAAATCATCATCAAAGGACAGAACATATTCCATATCAAGTAACAACTGGGGGAAGGGGGCGGAGCTTCACTTGTCATACAATGGAGAAGGCAACAGAAGATGAACTTCCCCTCCTATGGGGAAGACCCTCATTGGGCAGTTAGGACCATATCCAGAGAACATTCTCCAGGCTGCAGGCTGTCTAGGCTGTCTGTATCGGAGAGAGCAGAAAGAGAAAGAAAAAGCTGTATCACGTAAGGGAACACATAATTGCACCGAATAAGCGCATTTCAAGCTACGTGTACAAAATATTGTAATGCTTCTTACTACTTCGTTTTAGTATCATGATATTATAATTCTGGTCATTAACCACATCCTCCAACAATTTCAATCAAAGGTTCTTTGATTCCCAATGCGTACTCTCTAAGAACAATCTGTATAATTCCCAAAAATGCCAATGATACTTTCTGTTGCCTGATTCCATTATCATTGTGTTAGTTGCGAGTGTTGCTCGTTATCGATACAAGTCATTGCCATCCCAACAGGAGTGACCCCCCCCCCTGACACCCTCTTCCCCTGGCAGCCTCTCCTCCTAATCAACCACACATCAACGAATCAACCTACCTTTGCGAATTTTCGCTTATAAGGAAAGTGTAGTAGACCAGAGAGAGATTAGAACACAAGACCTAGAGAGCTTTGTAAAACACAAAGAATCGTTCAGGAATCAACTTTGAAATCCGGAAGCCCTTCAGAGACGTCTGAAAGTCGAAAAAAGGCGTATTTTTTCCACATTCCAGCTATTTTTTAGACCGTGTTCCATAACACGGTGTCCATATCAAAAAATTAAAGGAAAATTCCGAAATTTGGAAAAAAACCTGTTCATCCACAATTTTCTACAAATCTGGGCCTTCGCCGGGTTAGAGGGCTTCCAATGGCGCATCCGCAAGTTTTGAAAGTTGATTCCTGTACAAATCTTCATGCTCTACAAGACTTTCTAGGTCTCCTTTCCCAACTTCTCGATGACACTTATCTGGCTAGCTACAGTGATCACTTGCTGTAATGTGCATTAGAGATTTGGTCCCTTGCCCTCCCCCAAATGTTGAAATATTCTGTTCCGGGGCAGTGCATCACCTAGCCAAGAGTCTAATTGCGAGGCGTTACTTGTGCAGCTTGTATGACACTATAACCAGCGCATTACAGTTCTCTACATAGTACGGTATCGCATAACCATGTATTCATCGAATGGATATCTTACCCTTAACTTGGTCATATTGAACCAATTGAGATATTGTTGAGAGATCAAAGTGTTGATGTCCACCATGATAGAGGACAATTGGGGGAATGGATGGACAATGAGAATCTCCTCACTCACTCGGGGATCATCCCACACTGAAAACATCCTGATACTCAGCCAACGCGAATCAGGAAAGCACTGATAACACAGCATAACAAACAAAAACAGCAATCGCAACAAGGGATGGCATCAGAGAGTTGTGCTTATTGTTAGGAAGTCTCTTTCTCTATGGTCAGAACAAGTAAAGAAGAAGATAAGCCAAGACAATGATAAGGTATCTGATTGCTAGAAAAGGGAAATTCGCAGCGAAAGGGAAAGGTTCGGATGGTGAAAGGAGAAGTCGGACAGTGACCAGTAAACTGTCCTTCAACCATTTTCGCATAGTTAGGGAGGGGCGGGGACGGCCTTTCTCCCCTCCAATGTTGCGGAGAAGCGTCCCGACGACCTTGGCGGCGTCAGTCAGAAGATGCTCCTGACAGCCGCAAAAGACAACATTCACCCTTGGAGGTTGACAACAGAGGTTACACCAATGGAACTATTCCTCCAGACTGGGCATCTCATCAAAATAATGGAGTTATTGGATGGAAAAGAAATTACTAAATCTCATAAAGGAAGATAAGGTTGTAAGCGCAATTCATCATAACCATAAGCGGGCTCACATATAAGATAAGACTGGAATGATCAAATCTCTCTCGCATGGACAGTAACTGGTACACAGCAAGGTAACTATGCTCGATAATTATCTCAACGTCGCACGAAGTGTCTATCCAAACAACGAGGTTCCGGGTGACAAAAGGAGTTCGGCAGGACAGATAGTCCAGTCAGACAAAGAATGAGTTACTGAAAATAATTGGCAGACAGCTGTAAAATATCCATTTCACAGCCAAATGGCTGGTTATTTATACATATTAGAACGTGTAAAAACAACAATGAGACCATATATGGGGGCACGGAGGGTGTGGAAGAGGGTAGAGAAGCAGACTGTGAAGGAGACACTGGGGGTATCCGAAGGATATAATGCTCAGATACTGTAATAACACGCTTTGTAAGCATTGGGCCGGGTCATTCTGACCTATCGAGTACCGTATGACACAAGCTTTCGACCACACGATATACAGTGTTCTTTCACAGAAAGCGCAGTCCCGAAATACCGGAATTTGCCCTATTGATGAATGAATCAGAGACACGGGGAAAAGAAAATAGAATGAAGGTAGAAGATAAGAAAGGGAATGGAAAGAAGAGAAGGGAATGCATGGAGATAAGGAGAGGAAGAAGACATTCTCCCATCAATGGCTCGGCCATATCTACAGGCCAAGAAACACAATTGCAGCGGGCCAAGAAATAAACAACGAAATGAAGATCGCAGTTCAAAATGCTCTTCTATTACAGTCTCTCTTCGACTGTTCGCTTTACAAAAGAGTAACCTAGTTTCTCGCTCACAACATCCTCCATCCGTTAGCATTCTCGTTGCTCTCTTACAAAAACGTTGAACAATACTTCATTCACTTTTTAGCTCTTGGCCACGCCCCTCCTGTAGTCCCTTTTCTATCTACTTTCTCGAACAACCACAGTTGTAAACTCGGGAACAGCCTAGTTCTTCGTCCTCTGATGCCCCGGCTACCATCTCTCTCTGCACGTCATCATGCATGTTATTCCTGCCCGACAGCTATGAAAAGCTCAAAAAGGAAAAATAGATAAGTGAAAAATAACACGACGGTAAACCATTAGAGAACAGGATAAATGAAGAAAATTGGAGATAAATAAGATATGATTGGCAAATGGTAAGCAGTCAGTGATAGCAGACACGGCAAGTACCAGGAAAGAAAGGAGGCAGGCAGACACTTATTATCGCTTACAAATATCACAAAACTACAGTTAGAAAGCTGTGGAAGCTGTATCTTTCAAAGCTGCATGCCATCAAATGACTTATTGTAAAACAAATACCAAAAAGAAGAAGAACAAATGAAACACAAATGGTACGGGTGGAGTGAACCGGCGAAGGAAGATCGAACACAGAAAACAAGGACGCCGAAAAGCAAGCGAGGCTGCAAAAACGAGCACGGCGAGATAAGAGATTACAAGAAAGAGAGAGATCGTAGATGGAGAATAGAACCAACCCCAAAACGGAACTCATAACCATATAACAGAAAGACATTGCTTTTTGCCCGACTGGTGCTCCTCATATTACAATTGGGTTCGCATGGACAAGGCAGTTCACAGAAGGCGTCAACAACAAAAAAACGCCTTCTCCTATACCCCCTGGTATTTCCTCTCATTCTCTTCCTCACTAATTTCTCTTCCTCTCTGTCATCATACTATCGTCCAAAATATGTGTGAAAACAAATTTATGGGGACAGAAGAGTTGAATGCAAGAAAATGCACGGGCAGAAGAGATTGTGGAAGAGATTGGAGAGCGCAGTAAAGTGAAGAGAGAGGGAAAAGAAAAAGAGAGAAAGAAGAAGCAAGACGAAATGAGAACTGATATGAAAAAATGATAAGGAACCGACAGTCATTAGATCAAAAATAACAGAAATACTCATTATGAGAAAAGGAAATAGACAAAGGAAAAACAACCGACCAACGCATACAAAATATTGAGAATTGTTGGAGAGACGGATCGAGAGAAAGAAAGAACAAAAACCGACTGCTATCATTGTGTGCAGAAAATTTGCATACTACAATATACATCCGACCAAACAACAAACTCTGTATGCAAATTCGTGTCAGTGCAAAGTGCAAAACACGAAAAACCTGAATTCACATCACTGTCGGGCTAGACAGTAGTTACTACTGCCACCTCAGGAATGTGGACGCTGGTTCGAACAGTCCAGAAGTCGCCTTTAGCATGCAGAGAATAAATAGACGGAAGGTAAGGATTGGAATGGGGGATGGTGGAGGCAGAGGACGAGTCCGAAGGGCATGTGCTGCACACAGGAACAACTGCACTCTGTGCCATGTGTTCCCAGCTTCTCGCTATCAAAGTGTCATTTTCATGTTTTGGCTTCTTCGTGTGTAAGCTCCACCTGGAAACTGCCCAGTTCCCGTTGATACTTTGGACCTTCTGTTACAACCTCGTTCCTCTTCACAACTCGATATCTCTTCCATTATGGTTTTTGATTGCGACTGGTCACATGCTCAAGTCGTTCCAGGAACTCGAAAACGTTGATTAGCCAACCGTGTACTTTCTGCTTCTTATTTTGAGTGGAACACCATAACGACTTTATCTAACAACCTAACAAGCATACCAGTGCTTTAATGGGCGCCAGTAATAAATGTAAGGTCAGGAGAGTTGCTTGAAACCTGTAGCATGTTTTTTTCAAAGGAAGCGTTAATCCTTGCGCAGTAAATTGTAAACAGGGGAAGCATTATCATACAGTACTTTTGTGTCAGTAGTGTTCCGTAGGTTGAGAGGAATCTAAAAATCCAAAAAGCGCTGTAAATACACCACATTGGCATTTTCGTAGTGGGAGCCGGATCCCAGTATGCTAACAAGTGACATATCGTAACACTATTTGTATGATAACCAGCCAATAGGTTAATGAATTAGAAATGCATGTGAGAGCACGCTAATATCTGCTGATCTATTCCCCCATGATCCTTTATTTTTCGGTTTGTCTGGGTCAGTTTCCCGTTCTCGTAATTGTCGGTCTGACCTATTCCTACTCCTTTTGTTTACATCCAATTCCATTCCTGGTATTAATGGTACTCCGACGATAGCCATGCTTTCCACGCAAAGTGTCAACAACTGCTTCCTGTCGTCATCCACCTTCCTTCCCTTCTACAGACATGTTCAGTTAGAGAAAGCAGTAGATCGGGGAGAAAATAAGTTCACTCTGATGCGACTCAAACTATGGAGGAAAGTATGGAAGAAGCACGCCTAATGACAAAACAATACGTGAAACCACAACACCGCTAGCGGGACGCCGACAATACAAAAATTATATATTTACAACGATTTTCTATTCTTCTGGATTTGGGGAACATCGATATTACAAAAGCGCTGTAAAATAATGTTCCTAACTTTATAATTAACAACGTAAAATTTTGTTACCTTAGTAAGGAAACACCAATCTACATGTTTGAAACAATTTTTATACATTATCACTGAAAAATGAGCGCAATGCAAGAGTGGCATGCATAAAACACACAAATAACTGGATCTCATTCCTGCTGTTGCACTTTTTTCTTCAAAACTTGCAAATCGTTCTCGAGAAAGAAGAAGCATAAGCAGTGTTCGTGTTCCCAGCCCAGACTGCCTTTCTCAGAACACAGTATATAATACACCATATTCACAGTTCGTCGAAAAAACGTTCCGCAGGAGAAAATGCTGCGATTTGTAGTCAAACTACAGAAATCGAAAATTCATTTAACAGTTGTTTTCCGTGGTCGTCCACAATGTTACTCGATTCAAATCCCTCGTATTATATGCGAGACATGTCATTGTCTCTGTCACTGTCTGTCCACCCCCGTTGCCAGCCAATACTGTTTTTAGCTCTGTCATTCATCCGATCTCATTTGTCTTCTTCAATGTTCCATCCGTGTTACATGTGCCCACGGACCAGTGTTTTCGGGATTCTCCTCTGATCCTAACGTATCCGATGTGCATCACACCTTCAATTCCCGAACACACTACTGCTTGCATGTGTGTGTTCTCCCTCACAATGCCCTTCTTCTTGTAAGGCATTCTTCCATTCTCTACCCACCGTAGCCCTCTTCCTTATTCCTCCCGCTATCCTCTCTCTACCAATTCCCTCATTCCCCAATATTCCATTCCTCTTCCTCTAGTTGTTGCCCTCGTGTGCCCTGTGGAGGCCCTCTTTTCTGTCGAAGGGAAAAACAAGTCTCCAATTCCTCTTTCGATCGATATCCCTCTAGGGAACTGTCTCACAGAATCCTCCACGAGCACATTTCAGACCAGAACGCTCTTTTACATGGTTCTCGAACAGAAAATTCAACGAAGAGGACACGCCCCCTCTCGGAGATACGGTAGTTGAGGAGAAGAGCGAGAGAATGGATGAAGAGAGGATAAGGAAAGATCACACAAAAGATGATAATATCAAATACAGAGAGATGACCAATCAGCAGATGCCACACTCACACTGAATCTTCCCTCAAAAAACAACAAAATAGGTCGTGCAAAGTGCAATCAAATACAGCACATAGACAGCGGCCACGGCATACTGTAACAACAGAGTTGGCGCTCAGATAAGCACTACGCAATGTATCCGACACAGGAAAGATAACGGTATTCGGGCGGTAAACCGACGGCCTCTGACCAGCCTCGGGCATATACGGCATGGCAAAAAACGATGGGGACAACACCCGAGGGAAGGAAGCGAAAACAACCAATGCGAGTGTGTGTTGGAACAACAAACAAGCACCGAAAAACAACTTCGGACCCTCATCGACCGATATGCACACAGCATGCACATATCCGAATATCACTGATTCATCCCACTCCTATCGAACCACCGCCTACCGTACTCCCAGTGATAAGAACATCTCTACAACAAGGCTTGGATATTCTGATGCAACGAGTGACGGACAAGGAAACCATCATGATCGCCCCAAAGCGCACTTTTGTGTTGTGGAAGAACCGTCTGTTACGAAACGGCCGCCCTCTGGGCGAAAGGATGCGATGCGTTGTTTTTCATTGAACGGACAGCAAACCGTTTGTTGTCCGTGGATGGAAAAGGAACTCACATAGATTCGATAGATGTCATGGTAGAGCATAGAATCCATTCGAGACTGCCGGTAGAACACGGGATGGAGGGGCAGTCGAGGGAGAAAAGGGAAGGGGAGGGCAGACAGACACCGAACGAGACCCCAAAGGACAAGAGGACTTTTCCTAGTCAACAGGCACTGACGGACGGAAGACGGCGGTCGATCCGAGGATTCCGAGGAGAGGATCCGGGAACGAGTCGAGAGTCAAGAGGAATCCACCCAACAACAGGGCAGAAGGAACAGTGGAGGAGGAGGGCAGATCCCGCCACGGCACCCAACCCACAACAACATTCAGTCCGTGTTTGGCACATCGACCACTACTCGAAAGGGCTCTACGAGCCTGATTCGAGCTCATTTGTAGGCTCGGACTCGAGAAGAGCTCAGAGCTCTCTCTGTCGGCATGTACTAGTATTGTACTTTCTTCATTCCACGGGATCGATAAAGAATGCAGTAGGAACACGATGCTCCCCGAGGAGAAGAACATGGTGAGGGACCGACAATTCATACAATACCGAGTTGAGGAGGATCTTTGGCGGATGTCCGGCTCATGAACGAGGACTTCAATGGAATATGCTTGGCCAAAGAGATACCGGCGATCTCGTTAACCTTCGATAGCCACGACTCATTATCGGGCTCAGCCAGCGTGGGCTCATTACGTAATGATATGTAACAACAACAACGGAAGAAATGGGGCAACAAGGTAATCAACCAACAGATGAGCTCACGAGGTATACTGTATCGGCAAGAGATAGCCACAGCTGCTGGAGACCACTTTATGCGAATCGTACGAAACGGAAGTTCACACTTCCGATTAACACTTTCGAAATATCGAATACGTACTATTCGATACAATTGTTTCGTCATTGATATCCACAATTTACAACACATATAAAGAGGTTTCCACGATGACCGAGTACAGTTGCAGAATCAGATCTCCGAGCAAAAGCTCATGAGCTTGTCAGAGCTTCAAAGCACAAACCACAACGGACTGCGACAACACGGGATTCGGGATGAGCCGACGGGCGAAAACAAGGAACTCGATGGGAATACAATGTAACTTTCGCAGCATCCTTATCGTCTTGCCGAACAACAATTTGTCTGTTATTCAGTGAATGGAATCGATCGGTGGACGGTGACAGACCACACACGACTTTCCTCTCACACGGACCAGCTACTGCCAATGACAGTCAATGACATGACAGATGAGGGATAACACGAACGTATTCACAATGCATCTTCATAATGAACATCGTATTCCGTACCGTATGTGGGGATTCCGAGAGCACGACCTACACTGGCCGTCCGAGATGGTTTCCGCGAATGTTCTATGGAACGACAGTCAAATTGCAAGTTTCTATTATATTTGATAGGCGTGTTTCATAGAACACAAGTTGCCGTTGCACACACGACAATGGAGATAACAGTCTTCACAACGGAAACGAACACGTCAAAGAGTGAGTACCATCGAATGGTGCAACAACAGAACAAAACACAAATCCAGGCCTCCTCCAACCCGAATCCCCTTTCACCTCCAATGCCATTGTTCTCTTCTTCCTGCCAATTCCATCTGCCGATTGATGAAATGTACGAACCCGAAGCAATCATTCTTCTGCCCTTTTAATTGACACAATGATAAGGTGTTTGACCGACCGACAGCCAAAATAGAAGCACGTAGAGAACGCGCGTGTTCCGCAAGGCGTTTCGCATTCACGCATGGCAAGTGAACAACTGGGGTCACTCCACACAAACCCCGCAGCAAAAAGCAACACAAGCCGTGCGCCGGCTGCTCAAGGTTATATAACACTGTAAAAGATTACCGCGAATGGCGAAGATCTCCACTGGGAAAACGGTGGACAATAGGAAATATGACAGAGAACGAAGAAGAAGAAAGAAGAAGCAATTGGACGAAGAACCCGGACATGGCACTCCCTGTCAACAAAAGATGGAAACAACCAGGAGGAGGACAACAAATGCAGGATAGGGAGGAAAGAGGAGGGAAGGGTGAGGGATAGGGAGGATAGGGGAGGGAAGGGTGAAGGAAGGGTAAGGGATAGGGAGGATAGGAAAGGGAGGAAAAGAGAACCAACGGTTAGAGGATACAGATAACCAGAAGAAACATGCAGCAAGCTGCAAGTTAAAAGCAATCACCTCCATTGTGGTTATCCTAGAAAAGGCGAACAACAACAACGAACGAAGAAGACTAGATACAGAAATGAAGCTTCTAACTATAAATAAAAACGGAAGAGCTCAAGAGAGAGAGAAGGAGATAGTGTTAGAGAAGCAGAGAGTATCAACTGGACAAGTGAGTATCCATCACAGATGCTGCTTGTGAACACCTCTCTATTCATGCGAACCAAAAAAGCGACGACGAGGGGAAAAATGTTGCGGAAGAAATGACAAACATTCTATTGTAGGAACAGAAGGGAACTTGGCGATGCCTGGCACGAATCTCTCTCCACATGACGAACCATGCAAAAAACACCAAAACGAAATATACTAATAGTGTTGCCATTCGCAGAATACACACACGATAAACACATGCACATAGATCATCCTGGACGCGTTCCCAACAAACAACTGACAATATTCTATTGGGTCAGGGGACCAGCAAGTGAAAATAACTCGACAAGCAGAGTTCCCAGGCACCCTCTCTGTGTTTCGCACAAAAAGGAGAAGATGCAAGAAAACTGTCGGCGAAAACGAATCAATAGGCAATGCCAAACCATACACTCACACTCTCTCTCTCTCTCTCCTATAGTGAATAAGAGAGATGATGAAAAGATCTCAGATGATGAAAAGAAGAGGAAACCTGAACACAAGAAACACAGAATGCGATAAGAAGAAGATTCGAACCACACGTTATACTGATAATGAACAGATATTCACCCAGCAATCGATATCAAGCGGATACATCAACATCTTACAATAACAACTATAACACAGAACAATCACGCCAACCTACTCCTCACGGAGCAAGGGAAACTATCGCCGATAGAGCAGGCACCGGACAGTTAGTCATGCGCCAGTATTCGAGGGAAACTGCACTGATTCGTGAGAATATCCGAAACCTTTCCCTGGGGTAATCGGCTACCTCTGCGCACCCCGAGTCCCCTTTGTTCTCAATGCCCCTGACTAGCATCCATTACGCAACCATTGGTGTTCCCTCAACAAAGATCATTCACCCTTACCCCGCAACATTTGTGTTTCATGGCTACTTTGTATTGCTCTCCACATTGCACCAAGTGGGTACAAATTATCACTTTGTCAGCAAAAATACACTCGAAGGTGAAGCATACGGTGATTGGTCAGCTTCTCCACTTCCAATTAGAGACTTTTTAGGTATAAGAATTTGCTATTCAAATATAATGAGGTTTCACTGAAAAGAACTCAAATATGCTGCAGAAACTTTGTTTATTACTACACATACTAAACAAAACAAGCGTTTCCCAAGTCTCTTTTAGGGAATATTTTCACTCAAACCCTAGACGCGCGCATTTGTTAACATCGGAAACACATTCGAAACTGTGATTTAATCTTCATATGTTTGACAGGCTGTTAATATGCATACCTCTTCGTCCTCACTAGTAGATGGGGAGATGGGAATGATGGTCTCTTTGTCGTCTTTATCTTCGTATTCGAGTTTGACATGGAGATTGTCAGGGAGGACCTCGGGAGGAGATCCCTCCATGGACATTTGCCTGTTCACGCATAGAGTGTTTCGTGGCATCTCTGTAAAACGAACACAATCAGACAATCATAACAGACATTCATCAAATAAGCAATTAATGTCTCAAACATCAATCGTGGTATGACATCACAGATGTTCTAGAACCAGTTACTTATGGCATAGCAATTATGGTTTGCAGAGGAACATGTCAAAAAAGAAATCAATGTGCCCAAAAGAGTTTTTTTACACATAACAAAAATGCAGCACTCGAAAAGAGCATAATCAATGTCAAGAGGGAGACATTTTGAACTCTAATCCGCAATATTCCATATTCTATTCCTATCCATGTAGTTTGATCGCCCAAATGAGAATTGAATTGCACAAAAAAACGAGACATTTCGGGTGCAAGAGAAGTCAATTCGAAGGCAGATGGGAAGATTCTGGATTTTAGAAAGAAGACATTACGCAGAATAAAGATCAATTCCACACTATTCATTACATATATACAATTACGAACAGCAAAATGCGAAAAGGAAAAAGAAAGTCGAGGGAGAAATACACGAACACATTTCCCATGGAAAAACTAGTTGAAAGGGTGACGGAATAGCCAAAGATGGGATCAAGTCCAGCAAGAAACGAGGACACTCAATAACACATACACTTATCAGCTTATGAGGTAATGGATACGGGGAGACAACACTATGCCTATAACATAGAACAAGGAGAGTAAATGGTAAAGATAGAACATAATTGAGAGTGAACAAGGCCGGATGAGAGGGTGAAGCCAGTAAGAGACAGAAGAGAGAAAGAGCAAGCATCCAAAAGGCCTTTCAACTGCAGCACAAACGAAACCTAGGAGATAAGAAATAGCTAATCTAGCAAGAACTTGTGCATTGGTTGCATTCAGCAGAAAAGGCAAGCGAGAAAAAGAAGGAAATGTTGCGAAGAAGATAAACAAAGGAGAGGAATGAGAAGGGAGGCCGAATGGAGATGCCAGATGACCGTCAGCAGTGACATCCATGCAACGGCCAATCGCATTCTGTTTTCCTCTCGCGCATCCCGTTCCCTCTACACGTAACTATGTGTGTTCGAAAAAACGTGCCAGCTAGTGCCTGGCCGCTCGCAACACACATACCCCCCTACCCCCTTCCCTCATTCTACCCCCAGTCAACATCCCCCCCCCATCTCATCCTGGAAACAGCTCCAAATTAAAACGAATGAAGACGAATAGAAAGAAAACACATCTAACTTTATAGTTAATATAGAAAAAAACATGACTAACGAATCGGAAAGCAATTCCCAATCGAGCAGAAACTCCTAAGCGGAAAAAAAGAGACAGACATGAGTAAGTAAAGTGTCTGGCACTGCCAACAAACAAATATGCAATAATTGTATAAACAAGGAATCGTATCTATTAATAATTAAGAAAACCAGAGAAGGCTACTGTATATCGAACGTTACATTTTATGTTAGGTAAGAAAAGGATAAATACCATGGCAGAAGAGAATCGTCACCTGTCGTCCCCAATCCTTGACTCGCCGATACTTGAACATGTTTGTCAATCGACAAAGAATAAAGATGGAGAGAGAGAGAACGATGCGCGTCAAGTAACTCCGCAAGCGTGCAAATGGCTTGCGCTTGTATGATGTCAGCAGACACGTTTGTTTCGGTAAATAATTTTATCGTAATTACATAGATGCTGTGACACGTATTTGTTGCCAGTCATGACCAGCAGCATAAGCTCATTGAGGGAAATGAGATAATAAGGACAATGGAAGTGCACGTCAAGTGATCAATACTGATAACAACACCTGGAAGGTGTCAACGGTCACTATAAGCGGGTCATGTCAAGAATCTCATCAGATGAGTCTTCAGAGTCCGATCGAAGTATCTGATTGATAGCAGGGGGCGGATAAGGTGTTCGATAGTCTTCGAGTTCCGGGGGGAAGTTGGTCGTGACGGGCTCGAGGGGGGCGACTGGCGGTGCTCCCTGAAGGAACAGTTAGTGTACCCAAAGTAAGAACATACGAACGGATTAGATCCTGACCATTCTGCTTCAAAATGAGGTAGCAGCATACCTTTGGAGTAAAACCCTTCGGTAGTGGGAACAACCTCCAGATGACGTGCTTCGAGGTGTCCATGTATCGCAGGCGAACTCGAACCTTCTCCTTCTCTCCCATTCTCTGCTGATTTCGGTTCAGAAACTAAAGTGATAAGTATTAATCAATCGTTGGTGAGTTTCTGATAGGCTGCAAGTGAGAGAAACTGGAGATGCATGGAGGACTCTGTGGAGGTGTGGTGATGGTATCACTCTTATCACTCACTTGGAGACTGACGGCTCGTTGGAGGAGGGAGGGTCGGGAAGTCAGAAGGGACGAGATGCTGGCTGTCGTGCGCAGCCGAAACGATGATGCTGAATCCTCTCTTTTCCACATCTTTCTGCAAAATTCAACAATTTCAACTGTAATGCGTATCATTGTGCGTAATCAATGTGCTGTCTTGCATCTTCTATGGCAACACGCATTTAAATATCATGTATTAGTTGTCAAATGGCGAAAGAATCAGCACAACAACAACTTGCGTCTGCATGCTACTAACAACAAAATCAATCAGTTCCTGGCAATAGGCTCATTTTTGCACGATGGGTACAATTGAAAACGATAAAGATGCGCGAAATGAAAGACTAGAAAATGAATGACTGCCTTTTATGACGATCAGAATGAAATGTGTTCGGGAATAATTGGCATTTGGCTGCTTCGATTTTCGATTCGCTCGTGCCGATCCATGAAACGCATAACAGAGAGACACAACTGTGCTGATTATATTGAATGACAAGAAGAGTAGGCATGGAAACAGGTTCGAGAGAGAGTTCCTCCTCCCATGTTATTCCACTATCCCTCATCTCTCTCAGCTATCCCTGCGGCTATTTCGATATCCTATGTAGAAGCTATCCTATAGTTTGCCCGACTTCGATTGCTTGCTGTTCTCGCATCACCTGTGCGCCCAATCCCTTGCCCGCCTCATCAGTCATTTCCGACCTACCTTCGATTACTCGATAGTAATCAGAGAGTAGTATGGTCAGATAAAAGGGACGATCAAGGCCAGAAGAGAAAGCGAGTTGGAGGAGGTATTGTGGGTGCGAAGTATTCCAAATAGAGTGCCGATCGATGCTGTGCACCCCAGGCAAACATCATGCTCAGCATGCTCAAAACAGCTGTCATCACTCTCTCGCACGCAGTGTCCACACCGTGTGCAAACCCTGCTGGCGCACTCCGAGTGCGTGTTCACAGCCACTGCTACTTCTAATGAACCGAATTCCGTCGGTTACCTGGACAAACAGCTCACCTGTTTAGATGGTCCGTTGCTCTCCCACTGCTGTTCCCACAGAGATCCCTTCCCCCTCCCCTCTCTTTTGTATTTATGCTTCCGGACGAATGGACAAGAAGATTTATGGGGAAATGCGCGAAGGAGCATCCGTCAATTGTGGAGTCATGGACCGCCGGTTCGTCTCCGTTTTCTGCTTATTTCTGCTGTTTCATTCGTTCTCCTTCGTTGTACGCAATCAGCTTCGTCTTCATGGCCTGCAAATGGACAAAATTCCAAATGGCCGACTAGGTATTTTGAAAGAACAAAAGTGTGGATGATAAACAATGATTCATCGATCGGCCGGAAATCATGAGTCGAAAGAAGGTGACAGAGGGAAAACACCCAAGAAGATTTGGACATCACACCAAGAATAGCCAGTTCATGATGCACGTCAGAAACAAGAGACACCTGAGTTGCAGCATGGTTCTATGCTTTCCTCTTTCCATTAGCTTTCAACATTCTAATGACAAGGTGGTCCTAGTAATAGAACTCTGAACGTATAATGTATGAGAAGCGTACATTGATCTCCTGTACAAGTCGGGCGTATTCCACTTGCGCCTTCTTCAATGCTTGTTTCGTCTTATCCAAGTCAATCTCCAGCTGAACAATTGCTGTGTACTACTACTAATTGTAAGAATTACCAACTTATAATGCAATTCGAAGGTTTCTCACATCTGTTAATCACGTGACAAATTTGTGATCAATTTTTGTGGGAAGCTTCTCACGTACATAACGCCAAAATACACGACGGCTCTGTAGGGACACCGAGGCGCATATTCGGGGTCCGATATACAATGGCCACTAACAACAAGATCCACATTCAAAACGGATGAAAAATTCCTTCTTTTGACAGTTGGAACAGCGCAAATGCAGATGGTGTAGAGATAAGTACAATGGAAAATATGCACATTGCCTTTTTAGAAAGGAAAACTACTGCAACCTGTGAAGAATATTGCAGAATGTTTGTTCATTGATACCTGCTTTGCCCGATTGACAACCTCAAACATGTTTTTATACACGGATTCTTTCTCCGAGATCGCTTCTTTTACACGTTCAATCAGAGCCGGACCTGAGTATTGTGCATTGCAATGCTCTTATAATCACGAGTCAAAACGATCTACACACTCTTAATAATGATCTACAACAGCCAGGTTCACTAGTCGTCGTTACAGATGTAATGTTCAACTTAGCTCTACACAAAGTAGAGTGCAATCTTGCAAATTCTGACAAACCTTCGAGTTTTTCTTCTTCTTTTCTCTTTTC
Organism: Koerneria luziae; assembly: GCA_014805365.1. Lineage (NCBI taxonomy): Eukaryota > Metazoa > Nematoda > Chromadorea > Rhabditida > Neodiplogasteridae > Koerneria > Koerneria luziae. Next base: position 16,257 of record JACMIJ010000047.1, on the reverse strand, counting down.
ATCTTTTTGTGACTTTTCGCTGTTGTCTGCAGCTTCGCCCATTCCGGACATCTGAGGGTTAGAATATCATCTTTTGTTTTTACTTTAAGGTAATTCTCATGAATGAGATAGTCTGAATTGTTTTTCAAAGTACAATATATCCCACCATCTCTTCGAGGGTTTCTTGTGATCCTTTCCTCTTCGTATCCAGTTTCATCGATACCGTAGTCTCTGCGTTGTCAGTGTTATCCGCTGAACTGAAACAGAAAATACTAGAGTTGAAAATTAGATGGGCGAATTATCCTTTCGGTACTAGAGCAGGCAAGAACACGTGTTTCCCGAATCATCCAGCGTCGAGAAATAAAGAAAGGGTTACTGTAGGCGCCTGCCCTCTTTGAGTATACGTACGTTGGAAGGATGCGCACACATTGCAGGAGATTGAAGCTGACGGGATTCGACCAGAATTCCTTTCTGTTCTTGCAGAAATCGCCGGCTTCAGTTGCCATCAACATAAATCTATGTTTATCCGAGAAATGACGTGGACTTCGAAGCCACACTCTCACCTGCACAAAAAAACCATCTTTGCTTACATTATCAGTCATAGACAACTAATGACAACAGACATACAACCAATAGCTGGGATTACGGTGGCTTCGCATTCTATAACGCTAAGTTTGCTTATGGCATAATCAGCGTAAGTTGTCGTGAGTATCATTCGTACCGCAATTTTCTCCTTTGGTTGTAGGAATCCACTGCACGGTGTGACCCAATAATGTTTAGTCGCCGTGGTCTGAATTCGCCAAGCGATCCGAGTATCCGATTGACTCCTGCAACGAAGGGAGTGGTCACCCTGAATCCGCTTCCTGCTACCGTATTTCATTTGCATACTAAGACAAAGAGCAATTCAAAAGAGGCGACATAGGCATTTCTAGACCGGCGCGAATACAATAGGTTCAAAACGCTATGGACTATAAATCGACCATGTTTGAAGATGAAATTGAACAGTTGCTGACTTACGAAACGGTGATCTTGGCACTCGGTTCTTCCTCCTTCAGATTGAACAGAAGTGCATGAGGCTTGAGAGCGAACAACTTCTTCTTGGGCGACACCGCCCCAGAGGTCGCGCCCCCTGGCGCCGGCGTCGCTCCCTGTGGACTCGGGGCTTGCGCCTCCATCGTCCTCTCCCCAACAAAAAGCCGTGAAAATGAAAGCCGAGTCGATGAGAATGCAAATTGTTATGTATGCAAAAAGCATTCTTATTGTTAGCCGGTTTCCTTTTCCTTGTGATCCCACAACGTTTCCTTGCCGGGACATCTTCCAATTCTTCCATTGCTACCGTATTCCAGGCACACGAATCCATACTGCACAGAACCCATTGTATTGCTCGCATATTGTGCATTTTCCAACAATAAAACAGAATGGTTTAACGAACCCCCAAAGGAACAACAAGAAACCGAGAGGAGAGTAACAACGGGTGATAGTGGGATGACCGACAACGACACACTTTGGTTCTCCAGCAAAAGAGGACACATCCGACATCATCCTCATTATCATCACAAAGAGGACACTGATGCGAAGAGGAAAAGGCCAACGATGATAAAAGAGATGAGCAAATCCAGGTATATTATGATCCTTCGCATATTCCTGTGCAACAACAACTAACACATGCAAAAGCATCATAGAGCATCGTATTTTGTTGAAGAAAACAAAGGAAATACAAAGAAAGAATCCCATGTTAGCAACAACGAATAAACAGTACAAAGGCCAAACAGAAAAAAAAATTCCAAAAATTATGAAGTTCCTAAATTGGACATAAAAGTAGACATATTTTCTGTGAGCATACCACCGCTTCCTGGGATTCAGCTATCACTATGAAAATGCAAAAGAAGTAGTCTATTCACGTCGCTTCTTTGAAACTTTGAGTTCCTCTTACAATTGTCTAAGGAACACTACTGGAACAAAAGCGCCGTAAAACAATGCTTCCCCTGTACCCCACAAAGTTTTAATGCCTTCAATGGAGAAACACCAACTTCAAGCAATTCCCATAAGAACATTGTCGTCCATGCAAGCAGTGGTATGTGTATGAGAAAGAAAAGGGAAAGAATCGTCTCAGGCGGTGGATGCCTCGTTCTCCTTCTCCGATGGATTGTTATCCTCCGGTCGCATGGCCGGGAACAACAGAACCTCCTGAAATGGGCAGATGAGGACAGCCTGTTATAGCTTATAAAGCATATTTTGTGTCATGCTATTGATAAGACCGTCAAAAACAACAAAACTAGCAGGGCACAGAATCTGGGTCGAAGGAACATTACGTTCACAATAGCGCTATAAAGTAATCTTTATATACCACAATAAGCAACAAGCAACGTCTTTTAGAAAACATAATACGGATCATATAAAATATCTTCAAAAAATTTGTTCGAAATAAAAACCTTACTTTGGGACCCCATACACATGAGTCAACCAAAAATTGAGGCAAGTTTGATAATGCGGTACCTTGATGTTATTGCTGTCGGTGAGGATCATGGCGAGTCGGTCGATTCCCATTCCCCATCCTCCCGTCGGGGGGAGACCGTACTCCAGGGCATTGCAGAAGGTTTCGTCAACCAATTGTGCCTCGTCGTCGCCCGCAGCTTTCGCCTGCAAAACACTCAAATTATTATTCAAACCATAAATACTTAACAGTATCCAGTGCTTACAATTACTTCTTTTTAATTTATGTATGAAAATCGTGCCCGGAGAGATTCATGTTTTAAGATCTCTCATCCTTTGAAGTACAACAACCGCCAACCTTGGCCTGTTCCTCGAATCGTTGTCTCTGTGTGATGGGATCATTCAACTCGGTGTATGCATTGGCGACTTCCCTCGTCACGGCGAACAACTCGAATCTCTCGGTCAACCCGGGAATGGATCGATGATACTTGGCCAGAGGGGACATGATCTGTGGATGTCCGATGAGGAATGTGGGGGAGATGAAGGTGCTCTCGAGGAATTCCCCGACCAGTTTATCGAGGAGACGAGCGGATGTCCGGGGGGCGGGACAATCCACATTCTTCTCGACGGCGAGTCGGTCGAGGGCAGCCCGGGCTTCCTCCGTCTCGAGGGTATTCGGGGGAGGGAGCTTCACTCCCAGCACCTGCTCCAGACCAGAGTACATGTCAACCCGCTTGAATGGGGGAGTGAAGTCCACCTGCAAACAATACAACTTGGAGATCAAACAATTTTTGCTCACAATCTGAATTTGCTCACAACCTATCGGAACAAAACTGTAGATGTGCACGGACTACTCTGTTGATAATACATAATAATATACAAACCTTGTAGACGAGATCGGTTCCGGGTCCATTAGGATGGTACTCGATCTCATACTTGCCGTGGATGTGGTACACCATTTCTGAAACGTTGTCATATAGTGAACGTCCCAGATAATAGATAGTAGTAGTCTGTCTCTATCTAGTGTTGGCCATACGCGTTCATTCGTTCACGCCTATACAAGGAAATGCTTCATATGGGTGTAAGTGACAAAAGTGAATGAAGCGAATGGGCAACACTGTATGAATCATTGCACCACCTGAAACACGAGTCTAAGAACATACTGCTGAGGAGATCCTCGGTGAGTGCCATGACATCCTCATAGTCCGCGTATGCCATATAGAACTCGCAAGTCGTGAACTCCGGATTGTGTGTCATGTCAATCCCTTCGTTTCGGAACAGACGGCCAATCTGCAAGTGAGCATGTCCATTGCAATTACATTAGTATTATACAAACTTCTAGCTTCAAAAGTAAATCTTAATTAGATCAAGGACATTAAAAAGAGCTTGTGATATAATACAACCATTAAAGATACATTTTAAACATAAAAACAAATTTGGCCTACTTCGTAGACGCGATCGAATCCTCCGACGACGAGCATCTTGAGATACAATTCGGGAGCGACTCGGAGGAACAGATTCATGTTCAGGTCGTTGTGGTGGGTGATGAATGGCTTCGCCGTCGCTCCTCCTGCGATCTGGTTCATGATGGGCGTGTCCACCTGCAAACAATATGCATTACTCCAGTTCGCACATCGACAACAACGTTATTGAAAACGCATCCCGATTTACGATACCTTAACTTGGAATCGCCCCGTTTGGGAGCCTAAATTATCAATAGGATCCACGTTTCTGGCGTTTTACATTACACAAGTTGGTTACACTGTATACAAACGTGAAAAGTCGATGGGTGCTCCAGTTATTCACCAGGAGACACTTCATGTGACAGGAATACCTCAAGGAATCCGAGGTTGTCGAAATATTTCCTGACGAAGGTGATGATGTTGGCCCGAACGACGAACTTGTTCTTCACGGCCGGGTTCATGATCAGGTCGAGGTAACGCTTTCGGTAGCTGAAGACCACCCACTGTACTGGAGGGAACAAACTCACTAAGTCTTTTTGAAAGGAAAAAATTGTTATTAACATCGCAAAATTGTGTTGCCATAATGAAGAAACATCAACCGACACGATTCAAGCAATTATTGTATTATCACTGAAACGTTGATATGAGTACAACTTTCTTCTCATAATCTCTGAATGACAAACCGCGTCTCCTGGTCCTTGAGTCCGAAATGAGTATGGGGAAGCATATGGAGACAAGGAGTGAGTTGTTCGACGTGAGTGGGGAGAATGGACAATTCGCCGGCCTTCGAACGAGTCGGATGGCCACGGAAACCGACGATGTCCCCTCTCTTGATACGGGCGTGCACATCCGGGAAGGACTCCTCCATCGAATGGAAACGAGCATTCGCCAATACCTCCAATGATAACGATTATTTCAGGAGAACAATAGTCTGCTTTGCCTTACAAGAACCAAAAAATGCACTTACAGCATGTAGCATATAAAACATGTGCACATTTACAACTTTGAAATTCTAAAAGTGAGATCCATGTAAACCATACTCATATAACAAAAGATGTATAATGCACATTGTACAACCTATTCATACTATAAGCAACTTTGATTCCAGCAGTATCTATTTCACGGTACCTGTAGCGTTTCCCCCTCTCCATGGAGATCATAGAAGATGAGTTTCCCTCCGGCCTCTCTCTTCGAGAATATTCTCCCGGCCACGGATACGGTAACATCCTCGAGAACCTCTTCGCTCTTCACTTTCTCGTAGTCCTTGATGAATTGAGCGAGGGAAGTGGAGACGTTGAATTTATGCGGAAACGGATTCCGCCCCGCGGCACGCGATTGCTCGATCATGCGCACGCGCATGTTGAAGTACTCCTGCGGGTCCGACGGGTCGACCTCCTTCTCAACCTGCAACATTCCAACAATAATGACAAACAAACAAACGATTCATAAATGATTAAATATGCAAAAAATGGGCAATTTATTATCCATTCCTGCGTGATGTTTAAAAATCTATACAATATGTGTGTCATAGGGTTCTGTCGAGAGTGCACAATGTCGAATGGAAAGGTTGGTGTAACCCTTAGGGACATGAGGAGTCGCTACGCGGGTACTACGCGTCCCACGGGGTTATGCCATAGAAAAAAAAAAACGAAACGCATATAAACATTGTTTGTGTGATAAGGAATATTTACACATTAATGTTTCTATAAAGTACCTTGGTCTTCCCTGGTTCGGCAGCCCGCGCGGCCTCCTTCTCGGCCCGTTCTTTCTCCTTCTGCGCCTGCTTGGCCAGACGTTTCTGCTCACTGAAACCGATCAGTGCATACTTCTTCATACATTCTTCTTTTGTAAATAACCTAACTTCTATCTAGAAATCTATTTTTTGTTACTGAATTCAATAAATAACTAAAATAAAGAAAGAAATAGCTAGCTCCTCACTTGCGGATTCTCTTGGAGAATCGGCGAGTGTTGAGGGAGAGAGGACGGAGTGCCCGTCCCACCATTCCCATCAACATCATCACTTACTTCTTGCTCGGTTTCGCCCCTTCGTCCGCCATTCTTCCACTGAACGAACACAGGAAAGTGAGTGTAACCCTGTCAGGTAAAAGAAGCTGTCACTCAAGATAAGGTATGCACGACTGTATCAAACAGCAATAGAGAACATTCTCCGGACAACATTCAATGTTTATTAAATAAAATTAGTGCGAATGTACATACAATGTCAACGATATACACAACTGTAAGCAAGAAGTTATGCTTACTAACAGGAAAAAATGCAGATCGACGTTGGAAGAACGACACATAAATGGAGGCGATTACATATCCTCGAGGGCGCTTTTCTCAGGTGGAGGTCCACATGGCTGGATCATTCGATTCAGAAGGTTAAATCTGGATCGTGCCCGTGATTCGTTCTCAATCACTGCGATGAAACTATTCAGGCCCGGATGACCTGAAACATTTTTCAACTAATGGCTGGTTAAAGTGGTGTAATGACATAATGCTCATCTATTCACATGAAGCGTATTACGGGCAAGACGTTACTTTTAAAACCAATTGCCAAAGACAAGGAACAAAAGATGTTAAAATTTGGCGCCTGAACCATGTTTTAGTCCTCAAATAGTAACTAAAAGTTGAATTACCGGCCACTTTGTGTTGCTGGTCCAAAAGAAATGTACCATAACCAGTTTTTTCTAATTTAAATTAGTAGGATTCTAATTGTGTTGTAAGAGAGGATAACTTACTCATGAGTGATGCAGCCGTGTCCCTGTGTTGATTGGTCAGCCAGTCCCATCTATTCGTATCAGCATGCCCCGTTCCCGTATACTTCGACTGCAGATGCTCGAGTTGGGCGAGAACGTGGAATCTCTCCGTGATAGGGGCAGCCATTCTGAGCACAATCGGCACATTACATCAGACATAATAATTTAGGACCGCTTAAAAAAGCCACGGTTTATCGCAGACGGAAGCATTCTTCACGTTAAAATGAAGCATGCCTAGACAGTGAAGATGCTGTTACATCTACAGTAAAAAAAATTAAACGAAGTGGTGGAAGAAAAGAAATATGCTCACAAAGCAAGAAAATTTTGGAGAGGAGGCTGCTAAATGGTGGAAGTCCACAGCCCCCATTTTTTGGCAAATTGCCAACTCGATTGCAACTGACAATGAGTATTTTTTCTTTTTAATATTTAATTTATTGTGGGTTATTTGTGCATTTTCTTGTTTATATTGCCTCTATTCTATTGAATATCTTTTTGTCTAAATATGCAAATTAAGTTAATAAATCGGCGACTATGAAACTGTGCGAGTTACAGACAAGCAGCTTGCATGCTCAGACAAAAGGCCTGCAGACACTTACTTTCAACAAAAATGAATGACGACTAACATGATTCATGCTTACGAGTAATAAATATATACTTAAAAATACTTATCGAAGGCAAAGTACTATTTTGCCTGCAACAAGAAAAACTAACAATGAGATGTAGGACCACAAGATCCAGAACAAATGAGTGAACGAGCAAAATGAAAAATGTTTACAGTCAAGTTTTTTGTGGAAGGTTTGATAGCCCACCAAAAACATTATGGAAAGTATGAACAGTGCCAAGTACTGTAGCCCAGCCCATTGATGGGTATTTCGTGGCGCTGAGACTTTAAGTTCCTAGACTTATTGTTAGATTTGCAAGCCACCCAAAAGGCCAGTTTTCCCTGAATTTGGTGCGTCAAGCTATCTATTGCGCTGTATTTACATCTAAGATGTATATTGTCCCTTATTGTTCGCAAAAGACACAATATAACGTTGGAATAATGAATGATTTCAGCGTTCGTTGCTGGTGGATGCGCCTTATCTTCATCCGAACTGTATCTTATCTCTCACGAAGCAAAGACTACTACAAGATCCTCCAAGTGGATCCGAAGTGCACACAGAAGGAGGTACGCGACGCCTTCGTTCGTCTGTCCACGGAACTCCATCCGGACACCCGAATCGGGTCAGCCGATGACCGCCTCGGGTGGAAATCGCCCACCGAACAGTTCATGCTGGTCAAGGAAGCCTACGATGTACTCAAGAAGGCGGAATCAAGGAAGAAATACGATGAACAACGAAGTGCTCGTCATGGAAGAGACGGATTCCTCATGGAAGCCACCGGGAAGAAGTTCACTGGCAACACAGTCGCCACTCGTCAGGCAATCCGGAATGAACTGTATGATGGACCAGGGAAACAAGGGAGAATGGACTCGCCAACCAGACATTTCGTCAATCCAGAAGAGGAATATGACAGGGAACAGAGGAAGAATCGCAGTCTCTATGCCATTGGTGCTGTCTTCCTTGCCATTGTTTTGTGCAATATAGGTTATGTACAGTATTTGAAAAGTACGGGTCAACGAAGGGCATAGAAATTCATGCTTTCTAGGATTTTTGATGTGTTGGTGTATGCAATCACATACGCTTAGGAACTTATTGTTAGGTTGTTGCTGTCGATTGAGAATGTTGGTTGTTAGACCAGTGACTATTGTTCAATATTGTAACGAGGTAATTGTTGTCATTGTTGCACGCTTTATCAGATATACTCGATAAGAGATAAATGGATTTATCGTCTGGCGTATCCGGGTCCAGTTCGTGGAGGGGGACAGTGGTCGCATGAGCCGGGTTGACCTAAATTGGACAGATAAGGGCTGCGGTAATCACCAGCTTCTCTTGTACTTCATGCACATAACATATTTTGCTACTGCTATGTTAATTACAAATGTAACAACAAATGCATATACGACCATGGCACATATTTTGTACATAACATCACTCACCAGGTGGTCCTCGTGGTCCGGGAGGTCCCTGAGGTCCAGGGTGTCCATCGGCTCCCTTCTCTCCAGGATCTCCGGGAGGTCCGGGTGGCCCAGCTTTTCCTGGTTGCCCATCCTTTCCGGGTGGTCCAGGAGGTCCTTGTGGTCCAGGCTGTCCGGGAGGTCCAGGTGGGCCAGGAGGGGCTCCATTGATGATCTTTCCGGGCTCTCCAGGGGCTCCCTTCTCTCCGGGATCTCCGGGGGGTCCTTGAGGTCCAGGTGGGCCTGGTGGTCCGGGAAGGCCAGGGATTCCATCCTTTCCGGGAGTTCCAGGTTCTCCTTGGGGTCCAGGAAGTCCCTTTGGTCCAGGAGGACCGGGAGGTCCAGGTGGGCCAGGAGGACATTTCTGGCATGGAGGCTTTGGCGGTGGTCCGGGAAGAAGTGTTCCATCTCTTCCGGGTGGTCCCGGGTTTCCAGGACGGCCAGGGGCACTGTAATAAAAAACATTCTTATTGTTAGTCGGAATCATCGGATCACCTTACTAATTGTAAGTACTCCGGTATTATAATTTGCGTATGCACTAACAGTTAGACGCTGTTCTAAGCAAGATGTATAAAGTGATGATAGCGCACCCAGGGCGTCCATCCCTTCCAGGTGGTCCTGGAGGTCCGGGTGGTCCGGTCTGGCAGGAGCAGCATGATCCGGGAGTGGACGACGAGTGTGGAGTGGAGATGGGTTGGGCATCGTATCCGGCATCACGGGCAACCCTCTGCTGGGTGCGGGCACTCACGTGGACCGTCGCCATCTGACGCCAGATCTCACGCGAGCGCGTCTGAACAGACATCGATCAGGCAAGAATGGCATACTGTATCACAGTTCAATCGTATTCCTAGCCATATTCATCAGTCTGATGATGATGAAATTCCCAACAAACAAAAAAGGTGTTCGTTGCTCACCTTGCAGAAGTGCACTTCGGTCTGCATATAAGACTGCACGGAATGGACATGATTGTAGACGAGAGGGAGAGTGATGACACAGGACAACACGGACACAGATGCGAATGTGACTGCACACAAGGCAGCCAGTCGGAGAGACGGTTTCGACGTCTCGTCATCCATGATCGAGAGTCGACTGATCGGGATATGGGACGATATCCCCTCGAAAGGAGAACAAGAGATCCGGGTGAGATAAGAGACTCCCGCCCCCACTCACTTTCCTATTATATTCTACTTGTCTGAGAAGGTCTCTTGATGAAGTCATTCGAGAATCAATCTGACACTGACAATAGTCAGCACCATGCACAACAAGATCACTCACATTAACAATTAGAACAAATCTAAACTAGTAACAAAGCAAACGTCTTTCGCCGTGTTCCTGTACAAAAAAACAATATTGTTTATGAATAAACGAGGGAATCTTGGCTTCTTATGCAGATTCGCAAAAATTGTCTCCTTAAAGAGGGGGAAGTACTAGTACAAAGTCTTTAGTATTGCCCAAATGTTACTTCTCCAGATTCTCAAATCAGGCGTCGAGATGAGGATGGGATAAATAGGAGGTCCCTCTGTCACGTGTTGTCTGTCTATCATTTCAGACATTCCTGACACTGTTCTTCTCTGTACAGGCGTTTGTTTACACGGATACACACATGCAAGTGATAACTCTGGATAACTATGAATTTATGGCACAAACAGAATTGTATGTGAGAATGTCCTCAGCCAAACATAACAACTTTTCGCGCATTATTCGAACGCGTTCCGCTTTGCACGAGATGTCCGCTTCCGTTTCCGCGGGGACCTCCAGGCAAGTGTAGCGGAAGATCACCGCCATCCGGGCCAGGAGAATGATGCCGATCGGGGGAAAAGAAGATCGATAATCATCCGTCAGCTGAAAATCGAACAGATATCAATAATTATCTTACTGTTAGCTTAAAGGAGCTGCACTTAGTTGCATATTATGCTGTAAGCGTTCTGAAATTTATTATCAGAAAACTATATTAGCACATGATGGAATGGAGAAGCTCACAAATATTGCATCTTGGATAGTTATTCTTTCCCCTTGCATAAAATGTAATGTGGGCAACAAGATCCCTTTGTTGTGTTCACTAACAATAAGATGTTTCCGACCTGTGCTGCAGTGTATGGCATCTGCCCCATCTCTTTCGTGAGGTAGGAATAGAATCGAGCGAGGAGTTCCTGTGTATATCGCCGTCGATCGGAACCCGATAAATTCGAACACAAAAAGAAGATCAAATCTTCTGTCGGACGGCCAATATGTGCCCACTGAAAGAATAACTTCATAATACATTTAGAATTTGTAGAATTTCTCGAGTTTGACCAGCATCATAGTCTTTCACAATTCCACACATTACGTTAAGACAGTAAAACTTCCGCCAGTCTTGTTGTCGCACGCAACATTAGGTACTGTAGGCTGGCGGAAGCAACAAAAAACATGTGATCATGTATAATAATAGTCAGAATCTACATGATTATTGCTTTGTGAAGGTGTGCTTGACTTGCACTTATAGATTTCAATAACAAGTCCCGAAACTATATTGATAGTTTTAGTATAACCAAAAAGGGTTGTTGTTTTTTTTCGTATAACGTCATGTATGATAGAATTGTAATCCACAGTTGCTCATGTCTATTCTGTGCCTTGTGGCTACAATGACCACGATAGTATCACTTCCATTTCAGATTGCGACTGAACTATTGGAAGGATCGTCGGCCAACACGTAGCATCCCCTTTGTCTCTGATCCTATCCGTATCATTTTGATAAGAAATATGAAAGTGATGTGTCAGGGGGAATACTGTAGTCAATCATACACATTCCCAATATCAATGATGCGTTTTGCATCGAATAATGAATGTACGACGGTGTTACAATTAGTTGTGTAAGTTCTACTAATTGTAAGACAACAAAATGCAGTGAGCTGCTTATCAATGGAAGCTGGCAGTATCATGATAAATACTGTTGACAGAGTTGCATACATCTGTTCCACCTATGAAGAACAAGCAAACAAAACCGTTCCATCGTTTTATGCCTATTCATATCGTTTACCTGGAAGTCGACGACGGCGGCCAATTGGCGGTTTCCCGGCACCGAACCGCGCCACATGATATTCGACGGCCACAAATCGCCATGACAGAACGATCTCAAGGCATCTGCAATCAGGCTATTCATGAATATATCCATTGCCTCTTATAAGTAACCAAGTTTGCCAATATGATTACTATTATTATTGTGTGCCACATGATGGGATGCCGACCAACCTGGAGGATACGTGTCGGGCATCTCATCTACACAGTAGACCGTATCCAGAATTCGGCTCAGTCCAGAAGACGGTCCAGCGAATTCCGACCCGTAGTGGAGGGGCAACTCGTCTATTGTTTTCTTCATGGCCTGGAAGTGATGTTCTCTTCGTAAGCCGTGGGAGAGTTCAATTAATAAAAACAAATAGAAAAAATAAACCAATGTTCTTACATCTTCAGTGAGTATGATTTGAGCGGAACATTTCCATGGATTCCAATCGAATTGTTCATCATCGAACATCTTTTTCTCCTCTGCCATTCCTTGCAGTTTCGCAAAGAATTGTAACACCTGAACTTATGAATGGAAAACAAAAACAACGTGAAGAGATCAAACATTATTACCAACTTGACAACATAACTCATAATAATCCTAACAACAGAGAGACGAAGAGTGGGTGAGAATTGTAAGGCTCACACGAAATCGTTGCATGTAACGCGGTGAGACTGGCAAGTGTAAGGAAACTAATGAAACTGTAGACCTAGATGAAAGGCTAACGTGAAGAATCTCAAAAGATGGTTTTTTTATCCCAAGCGTATGAGCTATTCTTCGTAGTAATACATACTATGAAGAATGAGAGTACTCCTTACCTGGTCTGCTTCGTTGAAACTGAGAGTATCATGCAGATGTAGAGAGACAGCATTTTGAACATATTCCATAAGGATGAAGGCGCTTTTGTCGTCCTTTTCCATGTCTGGCAACTTGATGGACATGTACAACTGCTTACCTCGGAGGATGAATGTCTTGGGAATCTTCAAATATTCCGCTTGTGCTGTGCTGATTGAACGATAAAAGGCTGTTTCGGTATTATGCGTCTGAAACAACCAAAGTTAGTTTCTTGGCATACTTTATATAGCCATTTTATTTCAGATTTGGTCTAACAATATTTCCTGTTGTTTTTCGTCCTTCTGTCCATCTCTGCCCATTGTTACATTTTGTATTCTCGCACAGCTGTTCTCTCTTCCCATTGGATACGTATATCATTCTTTGATCTTCCGATTAGTCTTTGTCCTACCCGGCTATCTCTTTATCTCTGTCGGCAGCCGTCTAGACAGAGTAACAAACGTCTCTCCCTCTTTCTACCATCTTTGAAAGTGTGGTAAATGCAATAAGAGTTCGTTAGAGTACAGTCACTTTCACTCAACACATAATATAATACTAATGTTTTCACTCCCTTGTCATCCCTTCATGATTTCGAATTGCCTGCCTGGTAGAGCATCTTCCTCCCAATGGTATCGGTGATCTTGGTTCTCCTGTCCTCCAATGTCCTGTCCAATGCCCTCATTCCCTCATAGCAACAGAATTTGAATACGACGTGATTGGGGGGATCGTCGTCTCCAATCCAATCCGGTGATACGATACAACACACCGAGAGGAAACCCTGAAGTGGTTGAGAAGTGAGACGCGAGGAGACTTCGTCCATTTCCATCTCAATTATTCACGTATATAAAATGATCGTCAGCCTCAGGAGGGGGGGGGGGACTTTCCCGCCTCTCGCTCTCATCCTCACAGTATGCAGTCTAACAATAAGATTGAAACTATTGTTTCCATGTTACTATACCACTGCACTTTAGTTTCCTTTGCTTCATCAGCTTATTTTTGACAATGCAAAGTGTCAATGACACCGTGTCATACTCACAAAAGAGAAGATATACAGAGAGCGTTTGAATGTTGGTCGTGAACTTTGTATGGCGGCGTATGGTGTTGCTGTACATGTATAAAAAGGAATCATGCCCTCTGGCAAGACTTGCCAGCCAACTCATGCAGACAGTCAACAAGTTGTCCAAGATACGGACAAATTGCACCGATCATGACGAAATAAAACAGCCTAACATAAACAGAAAAAGCATAAACATTTCATTACTGATTACGCTCTGGAGTGTTGAAATTGGCTCATGTGGTACTCGATGTTCTACTGCAAACTCTAATAGTTATTTAGACCACCAATTTTGATAATGAAATCAGATTATTAAAGAGCACAGAGCTACAGAAAGTCACAGAGAACACCCAGAGATTGTGTTGGTTGCGTAGACGTGTTCAATGCACAGGAAAAGCAGCTGATCGTATGAATTTTGTGATAAAATGTGCTCAAATGTATTCACATGGAACAATTGAGAACAGAATGATAGGACGTACTGTATCTAACCAGTTTCGGTCTCAAAAATGTAGAGATCTTCCAAATCAAGGTCTGACAGCGTGCGAGGGATCTCGAGGGAACCGGAACCTTGTGTGGTATACGGTCAGGACAAAAGGTAAGCACTCCGGACTTACATACCTCACAACGATCTTCAGGACTCCCTGCAGGCTACAACATACCCTTGATTTGGGAGAACTTTGGGGAATGCATTCTTATTAAAGAAAACTTATTGCTAGTAATTGCTATTATTCCTCCATTTTGATACTGTAGACATCTCAAAAATGCCCATCTGAGTACATCTCTGCATCACAATGTCGCTCAGTTTCGTATCACATACATTCAACAAAAAGAAAATAATAATTTTGTATGGTATTTATAATACTACGGTAGGGAGAAGTATCGCCATTAGTATAGACAATGCATAGTTTCGTTCTGTACTCGTTCACTTTTTGATAAAGGGCCCGTATTCCTTCAGTTGTGTAATATACATTGCACAATATCTCACATTCTCTCCGATCCGTCGGATTCTTCTCTTCGGTCCAAATCGCGCATCCGTATTCAACGACTTCCTTAGCAGTTTCTCGAGTTCTTTCCAGGAAATCTTCGAAAGAGTTATGATTTCTTCTGATTCATCAACCATACCATTGGAAATGAAGAGACGACCCACGATTCCGACGAAGTCTGCAAGGGAGATCGTGAGATGGAACAAAGAAGGGATCATTGAGGAATGGCAGGCGAGGATAGAAGGATAGAAAGGGATAATGGTACGAAGGACAAGAAAACATGGATAAACAAGGGGAATGATACAGGGAATATTAGAATAATGATAAACAGTTGCTTGGTTAACAGAAACAGGGTAGACAAACTTATTGTTAGCAGAACATAGGAACGTATGTGTTAGCAAGCATAGCGTTCTAGAACCATATGACAACAGAATTAGTACAATCTCTAGTAAGAACTAGGATCTAGATAGCCATGCTAAAGAGTGCAGATAGTATGTACCATATCTGAGAACTCGACAGGAGAAGTCCGTCCTCTTCTTCTTCAACTGAGCAATGCTGATATACGGATTAACACACATGACGGAGACCAGAGAACGCTCTTTTGAGTAAAAACCAAGTGACACTCACTGACTAGTAATGTTCTTTCTCTTGACGCAAGCTTGAGATATTATATTTTGATCTGTCTGGACATAAACTAGATTGGCTATTCCTTGGATTGATATATCATGTAGTTATACATAATGAAGACAAAGTAATCACAAAGGCAGGAATGGTTGGATAGGGGGGGGGTATGGATGGAGAGGGCGTGTACACAGACAAAGATCGAGTGCCGGATGATCTGTGAACTTGCATGGGATCGGACTGCCTGCCCACCCGCAGCTGATTAGAAGACACTTCGGAAGATCTGGCTACACTCAGATCACTTCTGGTGATTATTGACTGATAACGCAGAGTTTGCACAGTATGTGATACTAATAACAAGATCCACATGGCTCTAAATGACAGTGACTCTGACTTGGCCAACATCTTCCAGCATCCATTCAGATAAGCATTGTGAAGCAGGATAAGACAGGCGCATAATGTAACGTACGCAATGTTCCCGGAAGTCACAAAATACAACGCGCCTGGAGGTTGGAATATAATCAGTTCGGCTATCAACAGCCGAAGTCGATGGATTCGTTGTTGCTTAGCAGTCAGCTTGCCAATGGTTTCGTTAGATGTTTCCCCGAAGAGGGTGGCATTCCATGAATGCGACCTGTCCCATTCGGGGAAAGCCGAAATGAAAAGCATATAATCGCAGGCATGTCAGCCGCCATGTGAGTAAACACTACACACCCGCAGAACCCCCGGTGGGAAAGTTGCCAGCAACCAGAGGTCAGCCTCCATACATTACGGTTAACACGCACACCTACTTCCGTTTTATCTATTCCGAAACTCCCAATATCCAATGACAAAATCCATATTGGAATATGATTGGAGAAATGCAATTAAATTGCTTACTGCGGAACCGAGTTCTAACAATAATGTGAAGGACGGTGACACGCTTACTTCTGTCACCGACACCAGTTACTCTGTCCGGGACATCTCACACTTAGGATAACACTTTGCCCTAGGGACACCCTGAGTCAGTGCCATTAGCGCGCTGGCCACCCACGGGAAGAC
>JACMIJ010000046.1:0-39059 GCA_014805365.1 Koerneria luziae | reverse complement strand
AAGCTGTTCCTTCATTGTCAATAATTAGATTCTTATTGTCAGGTTTCGCGAAACGATAGCGATTTCAACGAGATATCCCGAATCGCTTTCGAATCCCTCAAATCGGCCGAAAACGCACCAAATGAGATAAAAAAGAGGAGGAAAGGAAGGAAGAAACACAGAAATAAAGGTAATTTATGCATATTTTAATTTCTATGATCCGCTTCTTTTCGTATTTGCTTCTTATTAGCACTGCACGAAGCAGATCACAATCAATTGCTAACAATTTTATCGTCGTCATTGATTTCATCTAATTGTAAGGCGTGCACGTCATGCTGATACAGTGCATTTTGCGCTGGTCTCAAATTTGCACATCCATTTGCTATAACGGGTAATTCCTTCTTTGTTAGCGTATGCAAATTAGGTACTGTAGACCGGCGGAAGTGACATGTTGTGCGTGCATACGTTGATGTGCTGAGAATGATTCGTAATGCTTAGAAAGTGTTTGTTTTGTAATAGAAGGTTTCCTCGCAGGTCGGCGGAAGGACACGGAGAAGGCATTCGCCATCGCGGATCCCTCGATCTTCCAAGATGTCCAAACAACCTGTGAGGGACAGAAGTTCAAGTATCAGTTGAAGCATCCCGGATGCGTGAGCAAGGTGATCACGACGAGGTTGGTGGACGGGGTAAGGGCCGTCTTTTCCTTTCTCCTCCCTCTATCATCTTGAGATCAATGGCTGGCGCCATGACGCTGCCTTCGGAACTGGCGCCAGTCCATTTCCCATGGCGCCAGTAGCCGGGCCATGTCGCTCCATATGTTACACACTCGTATAATGTACTGGAACGGGTCAAGACGAACTGAGCTATTGGATATATTGTTAGCGGGACATACATTGCTTGTTATTCTCTTGTTGTCTGATCGGTGTCTCCAGTCTGATCCAGACGGGGCACCGTCTCGAAGAGGAAGTGGTTCTCGTGTAGCCTGCCCGGGGCACCGATGTCTCTTGTGTTATTGAGTTAGTGTTCTTATCAGAATAATCGATGGCTTATCATCAGATTCTGCCACGGCACCTGCTCGTCGATATTCATTCCACGAATGAGAGCGAAGAAGATGAAAGCACTGTTTGAGTCGTGCACACAATGTCGTCCTTCTGATTACGAGAAGATCGAAGTGATATTGGAGTGTCCGGGAATGGATCCGCCTACCGTATCCAAGAATGTCAATCTAGTGAGTCTACACTACTATTGTGTACAAAGGAATCTTATAATATTCCAAAATACATATCAATAAATCGTCAGTGCAAGCAGTCGCCTAGTTCATTTACTGACGAAGCACGTAAATAATAGCACTGATGCCCGTTCTACCAGTAAAATTAGTCTTACAATTAGTTGAGAGTCGACATGATCTTTCTAATGAGTGCGCATTGCAGGTCCGAAAGTGTTCCTGCCAACAGGTTACGGTATAGTCAGTGTTGTCATTGTATCGCGATCTCATACTCGGGTCCGTCCTTTTCTTCGTACAAATCTCTTCATCCTCTTCATTCTAATAATTAGCCCTTTTCCCTCGGGTCGCCTCTCTTCGCTTGATATTCTCCACAACTGATACCATTACGGGTCCAATTCGTTTTCTCTCACTTTTAAAACTTAATTATTATGTCGTCTACAACACAGATAAACACTGATATTATTCCATTGATTGAACAAAGAAATGAGTCAGACTTTTGTTCGCTTGTTAAAATGCGCTAGCGTTGAATGATTATATTTTTTTAAATAAGCTTCTGTCCGTAGAGTCTAAAAGAGACTGTTCCTAGGGAAAAGGAATTCAAAATAAAAACAAAAAAAACCACGTTTTCTACCGCACCCAAAGACGGCTTACAAGAGCAATCAGCTTGTCCTTCCGCCCCATAAATTTTACTTTCTACAATAGTGTAAAACATATATTTATGTGCAAATATCACATTGTAGGAGATATATCACAGTGAAATCACAACAATCTCATCAGGAAGAATAATACTATTCTACTACGATTATGCAGAGAAGGCACGGTACACAACAATTCGAATCACAATCAAAACGAAGGCACAATCGAATAAACCCCTAAAAATAGTAAAAGGAAAGCGTAGTAACCGGGGATCATGTTCATTCTGGTCGATACAGTAATACGAACACTAGCAGTTGCAAGAAAGTGTTCAACAATTGCAGTTGGCTCCAGTTTGGCGATTCGACTTAGACTGAACTGTCTCAGAGCAGCAGCGTCCGATTTCACCAGAACCGTTGAATGTTCTTCATGGCTACCCCGAGTAACGAGAGCGATCAACCCAACACACGAGTCAAGTTCAGAAATGGCGCACACAAAAGGAACTGTCGTTGTAAGGAGAGAGGCAACTTTCACAGAAAGACAACCTCGAGGTACCCTTGAACCGATTAAATAGTACCCTATACGTACGGTATGCGCTAGTGATTATGAACGAGCGGCAGATTGACTATCTGTACCACCAATTGCGAGTACGGTAGAAGACTCATAAACCACACGGGTACCGTAATCTATCACAGCTGAATATAAAGAGACCGACGCGTCACTTATCGTCAGTGAGACTTGAGATTGGAAAGGATATCCAAGTAGCACGCATATAGTCGAAGTCGGGGAGGGCGTCGTGGAGGGCGCGGGCGTCCAGGGAGAGCTCCGTCGGCGCCTTGTAGCGGCGAGATCGGGAGGACATCAGTGTGTCCAGTACCGAACTGAACAGACTAATCAATCAATGAACAGAGAAAATCACACCCGAAACAAACCTAAACAGGAACGGGAAAACACACTACAGACAGGATCGCAGACATAGCTTTTTCCCTCTTGCAATCCTGTTTCGCTATATTTCATCAAATATATGCCAATGCAAGCAATGCAACACAGCTGTCAATTATTCTAAATTTTACTCCATTTTCCTATGTCAGAGAAAAAAATCAACACCTTCTCAAGTTAAAAATACATTAATTGCAAAAGATGGAAGAGCATGGGGGCAAGTTCCGGTAGAATGAAACAGAACACACAAGGGAGACGAAAAGAGGCAACTGGTAAAACATGCATCAGAATTTTGTAAGGTCTCACTAGACCAAACTATGCGCAACTGTACTTGTTGCATATTTGAAGAACAAGGAAATAACAGACGAAAAGCAAGTATTGATCACAAACAACTTATAGACCTTGTTGTCCAACAGTTATTGTTTATCCGCATCACAACGATTACTAACCAAGGTAACAGGTAATTATATGTCCCTTGACAACAAGCAAAGTGGGTACGAATTGATTGCTCTCTAGCTGAAAACTCTCATCCTTCTACTCTCACCCCGGATGAGCAGAAAATATCTACATCTAATAATGCTATTCGGATTGCATTGTCAAAAGACAATACAGGACCTTTCTAAATGTAAAAAATAATAGAATCGTATACACAAATATATAAGCTTAAGCATAAATAAATAACAGGAAATAGACTTACGGTTGGCTGGGGACCTTGGGCATTCCTCCACTGGCCGTTGTGGCGGACAATCCAAACAGATCCAAATCCTTTTGGAGGGTGGAGATCGACGACGAAGGAGCGTTGTTCCCAGCGAGGAAATCCACATCCAGAATGGCAGATGAAGAGGAAACCGCTGAACGGGAGATTACGGTAATCAGGGACAGACGACGAAGGAATGCCAACCGCTTCCACGAAGCCGCCCTTACCCACTTTAACCCCTCCTTTCGAGAATAAAATGCTTATTTGACATCTCATATTATTTTTTTTGCACATATTACGTGTTTAACCAGTTTTTATAACACATACTTTACCTGTCCTCTGGAACAGTCGGTTCCGATCACAAAACAATGAACACAATTAAAACTAACTGATAACGATCACATTTACTTAGTACCCTACTGACAAATCAGTATATCGCATAAATATATGAATATGCTACTTGAGCGATATAAGAACGCATTTGTGACAGTATTACAATACACCAAACCTTGAGCAGTGAGCGGATTGGTGAGACCGCTCTTGTCCCACTCGAAGACCGCCGGAGGGACGGACAGGGAATTGACCATCGGGGGATCGACCGCCTTCTCCACGGGAAGGGGAGTCGGATCCGATGAGGGGATGGATGGTGGAGGGACACTGCAATACAAATACAAATAATACAATATATACGCAAGCACTATTTACAATTTATTGTTATTAAGAGCTATCAAAACCATAGTTACATTAGAAGTGACACATCATGGCAAAAAATTGGTAGCACAACCACAACACAATTTCTGCAAACTTTTTATGTTTCTGTTACAACAGAGTCTGACTCATTCCATCATTTTCGACGTCAATTGCATAATACTTATTGTTAGTCATGCTAGTGTAACGTAATTTAGGTGGGAGGTGTAATGTGTAACATCTGATTGGAACAGAGTTGTCACGATTGGGGAATCTCTAAGCTATTAACAGCAAAACTTGGCTTTAGATCTTCATTTGGTTACAATTAAAATAACGAAAGTAAACAAACAAATACAGTACCTCTGTGACTGGTGGTTGATGGGAGTTGGTTGCAGTATCCCGGAGGATAGAGGAAGGTTGGTTGGGGGGAGAATTCCCCTTGTGGGAAGGGAGGGATCAATCCGGAGAAGATCCAATAGAATCCGAGACAATGCTGACCCCGACCATTCGTGTTTCAATGCTGATGCTTCCTCCACTACACGAAGCGCCAACCAGAATGAAGAAGAACTGAAACACGTCAATGGACGAAACA
The DNA here is from genome assembly GCA_014805365.1 of Koerneria luziae. Lineage (NCBI taxonomy): Eukaryota > Metazoa > Nematoda > Chromadorea > Rhabditida > Neodiplogasteridae > Koerneria > Koerneria luziae. Next base: position 34,307 of record JACMIJ010000046.1, on the reverse strand, counting down.
GTGCAGACACATGAACAAAGAATCATGAACAGCACGACGAATGTTCCATGCTGTATGCAAAATAGTACAGAAAATGAACAACTTACAGGTGGAGTGGATGCGTATTATCGATAGAAGAATGGAATGCTTCGGAATCGAGAGAACACACGAAATCGAAGGCATCCCCATCATCGTCATCCTCTTCACTATCACTGCTCTCCTTGAAATCCCATATACAATCGTCCTCAATTAGACATTCCAGTGACGGCAAAACTGGCTGAAATAGAACATTTAAAACCGAAAAGTGATTTGTTTCTAAAAAATTTCAACTATAATCAAAAATAGCGAATTTGTACCAATCGATCACTATATTATACGCATACATCGACAACAACGTTATTGAGAACGCCTGGGCACCCCGTTTTTGAGATGCCTTAACATTGGAAGCACCCGTTTGTGAACCTAGACGTTCAATAGGCTCCTCGTTTCTGGCGTCTTACACTAGAGGGTCACCCCACAAAAACGCTACACGTCGATGTGTGATTATACGATAAATGAAATGTTTTTTTAAAAAGGCGGAACAGTCAAAACACACACACACAGAAGCAACCAACGTAAGTTAACCCGAGTCTCACAAAGAAACACTTTAAACCATACCGTTTGAATTTGTTCTTCTGGAGGTGGCGCAGAAGCGAAATCAGCGCTCCATTCGTCCTTTTCGACAGAACTTCCCGTGAATGCCGCCCATTCCTCATTTTTCGTCTCCACTGATTCCGACGGCTCATCCTCCTTCTCCACACTCCAACTCGGTTCGACAGATATACATTCCTAAACAGTATACTTCTTCGATGGAACAATAATAACTGTGGTTGTGCAAATCAGGGATGCTGACAATATACTGCATAGTCGATTATGAAAACGAAAAACGGCAATCATATAGAAAACACACAGCGATGATTGTGCGCACATAGATTATATAACTGATTGATAGAAAAAATACTTCTAGCATGCTAAGCGTGTGGATACCTGAGGTGGTGGTGCTTCTCCAAAATCACCAAAGTCATCGTCATCGAAATCGTCACCGTCATTAACAGATTCTTCCGCAACACTATCTTCCTCGGTCTAAAATAAAAAAATCATACACTAACAAGAAGCAGATGAACTAATAACAGCAATTGATGGCACTCACATTGTGAAGTGGAGGGATACTGTCCTCTTTACACTTCCCATTCGCTCCTTTGTCATTCAGATGATTCGGAACAGGACTGAAACAACACAATCGGATGCCGATCTGGTCCGCATACTGCCATACGAGTGTGCTTCATCGTTCTCTTGGGATCTTTCAATTTTCACATCAACAATATCTTAGATGTTTTCGTTTATTGAAAAAGAAGCTCATTCAGGGGATTATGAATGAAGCATAAAAATGCGCGTACCTGGGCGACTTAGACTGCGAGGGAATAGCCAACTCGGCGAAATGCTTGTCGTTGTTGTAGAAATCGCTGTCATTGAATCGGACATCGACATCGTCTTCGTCTTGGATGGACACAAACGGTGGCGGTGCGTCATCCATCTAAGCAATCGTCTCGTTTCCCTCCAACAACCAATTAACTCGTCACCAACGAACCAGACAACCAATATTTTGCTATTGCGCCGTCCAAAACGCACATACAGACAGATCGGGCTCATCAATAGTTATCGAACAAACTTGATAAGTGCATTAAAAGACAGGAACACGTGCAAATATTTCTGCCAAACTGGTCTCACATGGTTACTATGTTCCGAGGGCCAGCTATCGTACAACCTGCGAGATAAAGGCCGGAAGATTGGATTTAAAGGGTGAATTGGGTACTATTAATTTGTTAAGCAACTGTTTTTATTATTTTCTTATATTTATGGTACTGCTGCATAAGCCTGTGACACACGTACGTGATCGCGCACTCATGACCGCTACTAATAAGTGCAGACGGGAATCGAGTATCTAGTAGGTCATGTAAAATAGTAAGAAACACTTTTGAAAGCTTAGTTCTTGAACAGGTATTCGATCATTAACTATTTATATTTACCCGGTATTTTAGCAACCACCAGGCAGTGTCGGCCGGAATTAGAAACGTTTTTTTTGGTCTTTTAGGTTGCATTCCCTGAGTACGGGTGATGGCAATGGGGTCCATCTCGGGACCCTCCGATGGGTAGTCCGACACTCAACCGACTGAGCCAACCTTCGCAGCTTCTCCAATCTTCAATAATTTAAATAAAATAGGGAGATCCATGCTTTATAATCACTTTTCCCAATAATTATTGAAGCAATGAGCGAAAGTAGTTGTTAAAATTTCCCCATGATGCACAAGACCGTAGCAATCCGTCCACTAAGTTGCGCGCCGGATAACGCTATTCTACGATCATATACGTCTACACAGAGCGTTGTACGCGTGTTTGAATACTTGTTGAGATGGAAAGACTGTTTCTTTACAGATCAGGTCGATTGATGAGGGGATGGGAGACGGTTGAAGGGTGGACATGCAGTGACCATGCGACCAAGGGAAATGGAACAATCAACCAACCGAAGTACGTTTGCATTTCTTTCCAAAACACATCGGGTTGGAGCAGCAAAGACCGTCGAGAGAGCTCACAGAAACGCAACGTTGCACTTCTCAAGATTAGCGACACGGCCGCAATGACAAAAATTTGCATGTAAGATGAGTGAATGCCGTGTGTTCCTTCGACGAGTAAGCGGCCAACGAAGTGGGAGTCGAGGTCATTGATTTCTTATTGTCAGTACATTGATACTTCAGTGAAGAGGATGTGACAGCAGCGATGCGCTCGAATCTCTTCGTGGAGGTGACGGATGACAAATGTCCCATTGTCTTCCATCCCGATTACGATGTCGTGTTCTTCGGATTGGAGCGGACACATGTATTCGACCCGGCCAAATGGGGAAATGTCTTCTCCTTCCTCCAAGGTATCAACGTTCTCCTACTGCTGATGTGTCTTCGTATCGTGTAAAATATTGCAATCATTTCCCGAATGTTCAGTATACAGTATTCGTAGGCGTGTGTTGGATGTTTTTGTTTGTCTGGCCCATATATTTGGAGTGCTTCCATTTTCTCACCCCCTCCCCCTCTTTTCGATATTATTTGTGAATTTGTTGAAATGTCTTTTGGCTGTTGTTCCCGGTGTCACATATCGTTTTTGCATGCTGAAAATGTCTCGGTCAAATGACTAAGCACTTACTTTGCGGAAGAGAAATGTTTGGTCAGACGAAAGTCTAACAAAAATCCCCTCCTGGCAGGTGTGAGATTCACAAAGTGAATACAGTTACATTCACTGTAATGTGCAATGTAAGTACTAAAAAGAGCTAAAGAAAATAATATATGAAGGCCCGACACGGGGTTTCATACTTTACTTTCTTCAGTCGATGAGTTAACAATAGTTAGTGGCGTATTTGTCTCAACGGAATGCTAATCACTGTTGCTACTAGTCATTTTTGAGGGCTCAATGGTGGTCGTTAATAGAGAATTTATGGGGCACGTGAATGTGGTGAGGCACGAATAGGGTACTTTCACCATGAGTTTTTTTGTAGAGTGGAACCTGGTGGACGAGGATTCGGTGATTGTTCCAAGGGAGGCTTCTCGATCGGATCTCATGATCTGCCATACACGACAGTATCTCCAATCACTCAATTCTCCATGCGTCTTGGCCAGTGTCTTTGAGGTTCCTTTTTATGATCGTGTTACATGTGTAGAGTTTGTATGCTTTTTAACGTAACTCCTTGTCAGCAAAACGCGTACCATTCATTCGCATATTGATGATAACTGAGAAGTATGACAGGTTCCGTGGTTGTCAGTCCTCCCTTCGTGTCTGTCGAACAAGTATCTGCTCCGTCGAATGCGTCTGCAGACGGGGGGAACAGTGGCCGCTGCCCGTCTCGCCCTCGATACCAACTGGGCCATCAATATCGGTAACCACATCTTCTTCTAAGCACTTATATTTCTTTTTAAAATCTATTTGGATTCATTTTTCGACAAGTGGATGTTCTGTTAGGAACCACCATATTCTAACATACTTCGGTTTTTCGCAAGCTTAGAGGAATAGGTATAGGACTTTTTTTTCATTTTTCTATCAATGTGACTGATTCTTTGCTTCCCAGTCGTTGTGAAGTATATATATGTGTAGTATATATATCGTTATGTAGTTGAAGTTGTTCCGTGCTTGGGATTGACAATGAAGCACGCAACGGTTATGATATCCTTTTCTAGTTACTTCTAAAACAAGCAAATAGTAATTACTTGTATTATACAATAATCTCGTATGTGTTTAGGGGGTGGATTCCATCATTGTTGTGTTGATCGCGGAGGTGGTTTCTGCGTGTACGCGGATATCTCTCTGGCTGTGAAGATGCTCCTTCTCCTCCATCTCGTCGAACGCGTCCTCATTCTCGATGTCGATGCACATCAGGTACGGTTATGACAGTGACTGATAGCGATATCATAACATATCCCTTTGTTCGTGTTCGTTCTCTCTGACACATATTGCACGAAGTGACAGTTGCATATAATATAAAGTGTTCTCGAGGAGGGAAGCCCTTGTCTTTTGGAACCAGGAACTGTTTTGTGTTTTCAATTGTGTGTTGCTGTCGCAATTCTCGTCGTGTAATTTCATCCTAAGGGCGGGATATTTGTTCGCTATTTTGTTTCCCCTTTGGTCTCTGTCCTCGTAAGTCACACTTCTCATCGCCTTTCAACCTACTTACTGATAAGGAAGCATATACAGAGTAATACTCGCGAAAATGCAGTTTCCTCGACTGATTACGACTGAAAAGGTTAATCTCTGCAAATGCTGTCGCATTCACAAAATGAGGAAATAGTAATGCACCAGGAACAGAATACGAAAACACCACATATTTCTGCGAGAAATAATACTGCATAACGTTGACAAGTGTACAAGATGTTCAACTATCAGGAACCACCTAAACATTTGGAACAACTAATAACGAACAATTTCCTTTTACTATACTTCCCCCTCGTGCATACACTAATTCCTTGTTTTATTAAAGATTATCAAATGTTAAGAGGATATATCCGTCGAAATTGAGGTTCCGCCTCAGCGAATGTTTTTCGAAACATCGACAGACATAGTATGGAAAAGTATGAAAGTATCACATGGGTTACGGTAGTCTGACTTCCACTGCAGCCTAAATTTTTTGTGGGTTACATCTTCTGGTTGTAAAAAAGGTAACTTAATCACATATTCATAAGGAAAATTATTATTTTTTGTTTCACCTATCCACATTATTATAATAAAGTTCTAATATGGTTACCACGTTTAGCATAGTAGAAGTGTATTGATTGTATTCAGGGCAACGGTCATGAGCGGGATTTCGTGGACGATCCCCGTGTTTTCATCGTCGATTTGTTCAACCCGGACATCTATCCGAAGGATTCCCAGGCCATGGTTGCCATTTCTCGAGCCGTCCCCATACACAAATCAGTCAACGATGAAAAGTATTTACGGTATGTTATAGTGTGTTATGACAATGTAACAGACGTTTATTTGATGTTATATTGCTAGCAGTTATAACGAAGAGACAGCTGGTCCTAGTTGTTAGCGTTTGCACTGCCAATTGCGCAATCCTTGTGCTTGAACGTTGCCGACCTTGCTTGAAATGGACACAACAAATGTGTGTTTGGTGGTCAGACATGTCTCTCTCTGTCTGCTCTCTCTCATTGGCCCTTGGCACATCCTTTCAAGGTTTTTCGTACTTATATCTGCACTTTTCCTCTAATTCTAGTTTGTATTTTGTTGTGGTCCTCGAATTGTCCTTGTTCTATCTTGCATCGTATTCCCAAGCACGAGATTACCGTAGCTTGTAATGAAGTAAGAACTGTTGGTGTACAGTGTGCTTGTTGTTATTCCTCAGCTGCTGGATTGGATGTTGTTATTCACATGCGCCCGAGGCGACCTCAAGAGTGTGCTTACAAGAGGAAGTGCACTTGTTTCGGCGCTTTTTTAGGAGTTCCTTTTTATAGGAAGCGGGTGCATACCCCCCCCCCCACTAATTGAATTGTACATTTGTACGTCAGTTGGAATGACATTCGACAACCTGGTTGTCATTCTGGCATTTTTAACAAGAAGTTCGTGGTTGCTATGTTTACATGATATTTGGCATTAGTTCCTTGTGGGCGTAGCCTGCCACTGACGAAATATTAAGATCTCTTCATACCTAAGTTACGTATGAGACATGATAACTGAATGTCAGACGTTTGCAGGATTCTTCATCAGAATATGGAGGCAGCGTTGGGTGAATTCGCAGCAGATGTGATCGTGTACAACGCGGGTACGGATAGCCTGGAGGGCGATCCCTTGGGTGGTCTCTCTCTCTCATCCGAAGGAATTGTCAAAAGAGATGAAACCGTGTTCCATCTGGCAAGGGAACATGCTGTTCCCATTGTCATGCTCACCAGTGGAGGATACCAAAAGAACAATGCTAAGGTGAATCGCATGAGCTTTTAATTTGTTTCCTATGGCAGTGATACTGTGAACATCAGTTTTATTGAAATATACAAAAAAACAATCAATTGTAAGGGTAATAAAGACTAGAGCGTGTGGTAGGCTAACTGAAGACTACTAGCCGAGTTGTAGTTAATAGTAGGTGATCCATTTTGTATTTAAGAGTAATTGTGAAAATGAGGCGAAGATGTTATGTTGTTCGAAATACATTTGGAGATTGTTTATTCTTTTTTTGCATTCGGACGTCTAGAAAGAAGGTTGATCGTACAGGGTACAGTATTCCTTTGAGGAAGTATCACAGATGACTTTCGATGTTTGATCGAGTGGACTCTCTACTACACTATTTCTAATTTCAAAGGGAAAGAGGAACTTGATTGCAAAGGAAGTTTGTTAAGGTTATCGCGGAGAGTATACGCAACTTGCACGAGAAAGGACTCATTCATCTGAAGAAATCACACAACGACAAATAACGAACAGCATGTAACTTATGGTTTCCTAACATTTATTAGATTTACTACGAAGTACTGTAACTTATAAAATGTATAGTTATTTATATAATATACCTGAAAGTACCTAATTCAACGTGAATAGTTACCACATCAAAACATATGTACATACATACAGATCTGGTTACATTTTAACTCAACTTGATCTTAATAGTAAGAGAAGGCCAGTTAGGCACAATTTTGTGCCATAGTGCCATGTATGCCATAACACTTGTTTTTTGTACGAGTGATTATTTTTACTGCTTGTATTTTCTTGTACGTACTGGTTAATTGGATAATAAATAGCCATGATGGATATAATCAAGCTTGACCTGTGTTCAAGAAGAAGGATAATTGGGGAAAGATGATCTGCCGTGAAGCTGTGACTGTTTCTCGTGTGGATACAATAACTACTTGTTTCAATTGACATTCCCGTTTGGAGAGCGCGATAAAAAGTGATTGAGAGGAGTCTCTCGGTATGGCCGTACTCGCTTGTGTGACAACCCCCGCGGCAGTGAGATCCCAGTTGGCCTTGGGCTGTTAGCTTCGTTTTCCTTCGCTCTCAGTAATAATTGTAGCAAAAAGTGAAACACTTCTCTGACAACCTTACAGGGGGATCTCGTATCTTGTCCTGTATCATTGACCATAATTCCATTATGTCTTCCAAATGTTCCTAAAACCCATATGTGGTCGAGATGAGTTTGAGACAAAATTGTATCATGTTCCTAGTTGTAGGCCATGATTTGTTAAACAAAAACAAGATATATGATAATATTTATTAACGTAACCCGTAAGATGGCATGGAGGGAGTAGAAAGACATTGAAAAGGCACTCGTCAAATGGGGCGATACCCGTGTCACACACCGTACTGCGACTCGTATCCGTTCGGCCGTTGATATATGGCCGGAATGGGCTCAGACGGGCTCATAAAGAGCTCAGGAAATGGGCTCAGATGGGCACCGGGTAGAAATGCACTTTGGTCAGCTTGTGCGTCCTCTGAGTGCGCGGGAGTACGGAGTGGCAGCCAACGGTGGTGGACACCTTCGACCGAGAGAACTCGTAGTACCCTGAAGGGAGAACATCTTATTCTACCTTAAGGGAAATCAGCAGCAACTGTTATATGAATGCAGCAAACAGCGTTGAGCTGAAGAAGCAGTACCTGTTTGCGAGTTGCATGCCGTCCGTCGCAGAATGGGAGTATCCCTCTTGATGGGCATACAGTATGAGCCAGAAGTTCCTCGACTCTTCCTGCACAGACAAAATGCCTCGGAGAGCATCTTCGGCTCACGTGTCTCATCGTACGATGCCCTGCAATAGTCCACCAGTAAGCAACAAGTTCGTCTATTCAGATCTCTTTCTTGGCTTCATTTCATCTCACTTGCAAAACACCTACACAGAAGGACAAATACAATCAGTTCAAAACACCGAGTCTTTAGTTGTTGGTTATAGTCCTTCAAGAGTGACCTCCTTGTTCTCTAGCATCTTCTACTGTGAATCATGATGTTGTTTACATATAATGACAGCCTGCGGGTGCATTGTAACAATGAGTATACAGTGAGTATCACATGAGGATGTGTTCCTGTCAATTGCGAGCCAACACGAACCCGCACCTTGGGGTGGTTGACATACTTCCCGGGCTGGCACGGACGAGGTGGGCCAAAGCGAGGATAGATTGGCTGTACCTACTGAGGTTCAAGTGAACTGTCGCCCAGTTGTCAGGGTGAAGGTCTTGAACCCTCCAGCCGGCTTTCCCTAATCCCAATTACAAGCCTCGAAAAGCTTCACTGTAAGTGTGGCCTGAAGCATGGGGCGGAATTGCTCCTTCTTCCTCTATGGGGAAGTGTTCTGGTGAGCACACGCGCCATTGAATTAAAGAGAGATATGCATTATCAGGGTCAATGCGACTGCTTGTAAGCAAGGTCGGCGAGATAGACATACTTCCAATCCCACGGGCACAGAGAGCGCGCCATCACTCCTGACTCGGTTCCGGTGTCCGGTGGCACCTCGCAGATGTCGTTGTGCGAGAACGGTGGCGGTGCCCAGTCGTCGTCTGTCCCGGGAGTCCAGTCTGTGGACGGATTTCCTTCGGCGTATTCACTCATCCACAGGGCAAGTTGCTCTTTCTGAAATGATAGAAGACAACATTGTCAGCAGAACAATTCCTCTTGTTACAACTACAATCGCATGAGGTGACATCCTTGGCAAAAAGATCTATATGGACAGAAAGATCATTACCAAGGTCTTATCACAGAGCACCGGGTGGGCTGGAGAAAAATGAACATTCCAAGGGTGATCGGAAAAAGTGATGATACTGGTGTTGATCAGGAATTGACTGGATAAGCGGCTGATGACCCCTCGGGGCGAGAATGGAACAGTTCAAGGATAACTATGGAATGTGTGGGAATATATGGAACAGGAATATACAATCTGGCATTATTCCAGCTCAAGTATGGCGGTGGATTTGTAAAAGGTCAGTCTGTTTATAGTAGGAGCCAGCCGGTTTTGGCATGCCACACGACCAAAAACGGCGGCTTTCGCTTTCGGCAAAAAGTGAAAGGAGAAGGGATAACCAGCTGGTGGCACGGTGAAAGTAGTGTTACTTTGGTGACCGAAGACGGGCGGTTTCGGGCCGACTTCCTTACCAGATCCGGCGGGTCTCGACATCGGCTGGATGCGGATACGGAAGCGAGAAGTAGAAGCAATCCGGCGGAGATCATGGTGACAGACTCTCTTCCTTATGCTCCGCCCTTCCTTCTTCGAGGCTTCGTATGACCCCGCCCCCTCAGGGTTCACGGCACAAAAAAACAGGTCGCAATAGACAAATTAGCGAAAGTGTGAATGGCACGGTCATTCGATCCTTTTCTCACCTTCTACTAGCCAGTTATCTTTATCGTCTAGACTGGTCTACACTTAGATAGCACGTACTACGCGCACTTCTTTCAGTGCCAAGGATACCTTATGGCTTTCGGTTGGCTATGTGTTTTCCATAGAATCATGTCGTTGTCTGAGTTATCTTTTTATCAGGCCTAATGACTTGATCGAATAGATATCAAGGTACCGTCATGTCAGATATCCGCTCTCTGATAGCATGTGCTACAGACGGAAGTGCCTGTGGAGGACACGGGTCATTGTCTGAGATAGTGGTGTTGCGTAACAGTGTACCAATGGGTGTTGTTGTGAGTGCAGTCGGGAATTGGGTAACGGGGTCAAGTTGTCAGGTGGTGCCATTCCCATGCTATTCCTATGCGAAGTCACGTCTCTAAGGTCTTCTGGAACGTTCTTTTATTGTACTCTATTACAGTGTGTTGTGCAATGCGCTGCAGATAAGATGCGAGGAGTCTGTGCTTCATTAGCAGTACACAATGCTGTTAATGGCTTATATTAAAGCAAACCTCATCTGTGGTTGTCATACATAGCTTTTGATCTCCTTCCATTTCCCAGTTCATTCGTTTCATTTTGTTACTTATTTTGCACATGATTACGTATATGATGAGAAGACACGGAAGGCCATCAAAAGAGACATAAGACGGATTATACAGAGTAAGATGATAAGGAAGTAGAACGACACAGAAAACACGTTTGCCAAAATGGAAACAAATCATGCGACATACTACTATGAAAGTATTCGTCGTGGCCGATGAAGTCTGCTTCTCACACACAGGCATACCCCCATACCCCCCCCCTCCCAGATCAAGCTTCATTCGAGATCACCTTCGAAATACACGTTGGGATCACTATTGATTGTCAATTGATCGTCAAAGTTATATAGGTGATCTTAGACGTAAAGTGTGATGGTCAGGCGTCTTTAGGGAATATGATAAAGAGGATTATGAGAAAGAAGAAGGAGAACAGGGCATACGGTACAAGGGAAGGCAGGAGGCCGAAGTGGGCCAATGACGGTACAAACGACGACGTCCTGAAGGGAAACGGTCATTATCAGAAACATGTTACCGTATCCCAATTGTATACTAATGATTTGTTGTGAACAATAAACGCCTTGCATAAACCTGAAGAGTATGAGTAACACACACCTGCACCCCACACATGAACTTTTGAAGGCAAAGCGTGATGAAAAAGATGCATTAACACTGATTGCGTATTAGTGTATGTGACAGTTGCAAGATCAGTACTGAACCAGCAATCTCGAATGGTTCCTGTTTTGATGTGCAACAACGAAGGAAGTACGTGGGCAGCGAAATAGAGCATATCGTTACCAACAATCAGCAACTTTCGGTAGTGATGCTTTTGTGAAAGGAAGACAATATTGTGTACTGTTTTTCAGAACATGACTCTCATTGTCAGAGATGTTCATATTGACAGTCTTGTGACAGATGGCTTACGATATGGCGGAGAGCATCCACTGCACGGATCTCCCAACGGCCATCAGCCTCATTTGATCTTCGCTGCCTTCGTGTTGTTCTGAACAAGAGTGAATTCTATTCCTTCGTAGAGCAAGTGCAAGGAAGCACTTTCTTGGTCGACATATAAATCGTTACATCATTACTACCTGTATATCTTACAATTGAGAACAACTCTTACAATTAGGGGGATGAATGCGTTTCGTGGTGTGCAATCGCAAGAGTACCTTTCTTGTTAACGAACCTGTTATGACACATAGTGAGGTGTTCGCAGGCACACACACAAACACACACAGGCAGATGGTCCACACGCACTCCCACAACGAACGAGTCTGTATGAGAAACCATCAGTAGATGAAGCTAGTGGACATCAACACAATCAGTACTGAGACAAGCTTTTGCCTGTTTCTGCTCAATCTGAGCTATAGAGATATCTGAGGTTCACGACCTGTCTTATGTAGATATGCGATTAATTTTATGTTCTTATCTCTTTTTAGGAAGAACATCATGAACTAAAGAATAATGAGAGGGTGTGGAAAACGAAGACGCAGAGAAATCTACAGGCTGCAGCTACACCATGAGAGTCAGAAGACTTTGTTGCCTTATAAAGGTCTCGCTGATCTATATGCGAGAGAGCGAGAAACTTCACAGTCAGCTACTTCTAACTATGAGATCATGTTTTGAAGCACTTGAGGCCTAACGTCGCTATCAAAAGCTGAGTACACCTGAGATAAACCTGATCACTAGAACTCATTGTCAGTTGTATATCAGGTTAACATGAGCAGCTTGGTGTTTCGGAGGAAGATGAATCAAGCGGCTGCACATTTCTCTTGTTTCTACTTGTCACGTTCTTCACCATTCTTGTACGGGTTCCTTGTACTTACAACAACCGACTAATTAGTTGCAATTGAAAATAATGTTCCACTTTTTGCTCTCAGTTAAGGTTGTGCCAAATGTGGTGTCTATGTATAATCTGGTTTCAATCCTGCATCATACAGTATGACAGCAGAAAAGACACAGTCCAACTGAACAAACAAACGAACCTGTGGAGGAAGGAATGGATACTGTATAGTGAGAAGGAGAAGCATCCAGATGAAAAGACACATCGAGAATCCGCCCAGGACCAAGATCTTCCTCGGCAGGGGATGACGGTGAAGGAACACTTGGAGGAAGAATTGGAAGAGCGGGTAGAAGGACCAGAAACCGGAGGAACCCATCTCGGAAAGAAGAACGGGCGCGTATCCAATCAACATCGGCACTCCTATTGTCTGTATAACTTTACTATTAACATTTCAGATGTTCTATTATAGAACCCAATTTTCAATCTATACAAGGAAAATGAGAAGGGAACATGAGGAATGTATTGAGTTGGTACTTCCCTTGTAACTTTGTTCAAACTTATCCTAGCGAGGTCAAACTTTGACATATAATAACAAGTGGACTTGTCCTCGTAGTTTCTTGTAGTCAGTTACTGGCTAACTTATTTCATCTAATTTCACTGTAAACGTCAACCTGACTATTGAATCTCATTGTCAAGCCCAGCACAGCGGCCGCTATCGACAGCCAGTTGTGCTTGGCCCAAATGAAGCAAAAATACACTTACCACGTTCATGGCCATCAGTATAATACACAGCATCATTGGTTGATATGACGACATTGGCGATGACGGTCCCGACACGACAAGAGGAGGCTCATACAGAAGGTACAGTACTCCTGCAACGTTTTATCTTCTTTCTAGACTAAAAGTTAGCTATTAACCTCATTGTAAGCGCTATTTTTTCGTGCGAGTGGTTACAAAAGCACGATAATACACCGAATTCTTACTGTTAGTGTTCCATTGTAGAACCACTTGTGATGATGAACCTAACAATAAGCACAACAAGGAGTCTATGGTTACTTGATTGGCCACAGACCCACATGTAATGTAAAATCGACATGTCTCTTGTGACTTCTTCTTCTTCTTTTTGAAGACATAAAAAGTTCTAATAACTGACCACAGAGAAAGGTGAAGAAGGAAGAAAGAGAAATGAGCAGAAGGTAGCCGGGAGACACGAAATGGAGGATATTCGCAATCAAAGAAGAGGACGAGAATGCGATTCCCAACACGAAAAAGTATGAGGGACGTGCGGAATACGGTAGGAGGATGGTCAGGTAAACCGAAGAGGAGACGAAGCCAATTCCAGCACCAGAGCCGATCAGGAAACGGCCAAGCAACAGGAAGGCGCTCCTGCAGAAGATCATGTTGTTGTCAACGTTATAGTCTAGACTTAGAGTTTGTAACTCTGAGATTCCAAATTTATGATCTGGTTTTACATACTGTATTGTATGTAAATATGTTACAGGTACTGTTGACAGTTATAAGATTAGTTCGATTTTCTATGGGGATATGATGAAACGAACATAGGAAGGACTGCGATAACCGATCCAACAATGAGAAGACGAGCGGCGACGCGAAGAGAAAGCGAGACATCGGATGGGGGGAACACCGCCAGCAACGCCGTCGAACACAGTTTTCCCACGGGGAACGACGCACTCGCTGCAATTCAATCAATATCCGGAGAGTCTGATCTCTGATTGGTCATTCTGCAGGAACTGACAAGCTGTTCATGAGCACTTGGCGGCACAATTATATTAAGTAACAGGAACTTAGAGCAAGCTTAACCTGATTTGCACACTTACGCATGCCAATGCTAAGCATAAACTGTTGCTTGTGCTCGTGTTCCTCAATTGTTACCCAGCACAGAGTCCATCGAGACCACGAGGTTCCTTCCCACAATCCCTTCCTGGTGACTTTTCTCCAATCATTCTGATCATTCAATGGGGATTGCAATGATGACCAGAAAGGAACTGCTCCAAGTGAGAACAATGTGTTGATTCTGGGCACATGCTCTCGTATCCTAGATAGATACCGGGCTCACCATCGTAATACACTCAGAAACAAGTCTGCGCAGCCAATTGTCTAGAGGATAAATCAGAATGTGCTTAGTATTATAATAATAACAACAATTGTAATGATAAGGTTTTAGCAGTGATTGAACTGCGTATTCGAACACGCTGTAAATGAATGAACAAAAGTGAATGAGTGTTACCAAATAGCATCTCGACATCACCGAGTTCATTGGAAAGCGATGATAGGAGACCCTGATGGAACATTTGAAGAGAGGAGACGAGGGCGAGGGAAACCGACACAGACGCCATTGGATGTGAGGAGGTGTCAGGAACAGACAGAAGAGGGCGCGGACTCTTCTCCTCTTAACTCGAAAGCTCTCCAATCTCATTTCTGTCATATTATTCCTGGCTCCGTTATGTACAAACATCCAACTGTTGTTATCTTGTTCTTATGATTTTCCACTTTACACAAAGAGTCGGATATTTGTACAGATTGGATCATTTTGTGCGACATGGCGGAAGCTATTTTTGTGTTTTGCGTTTTGATTTTTATTGCGTTTCATGTTTTTGTTCATGCGTGCATTGCATTCGAGCATAACCGATGCTAGAACCTTTCACAGATTTATTTCCGCAAAACCGATTATTGTATGACGCGGGACGTGAACGGCGTGCAAATGTAGTGATCGTGTCAATTTCGTTAGTCATCGTTTTACATTTGTTGCAGATACTGTGCTTCTAACGAAGGCTGACTGCTCCCGTGATTCTCCAAGTGCTTGTTATCATTTATTTTAATGTGCTGTTTTTCTAACTTTAAATTCTACTAATGTTGACTACAGTACGCTAACTGCCATTAAAGGAGACCGACCAGGAGATTTAGATCGGGCTGTAAAGCTAATAGATGCTTTTCTAGGGTATGACTGTGACACTGCCAAAATTTGAAGTTCCAATATGCAAAACTGGCTTAGAAACATTACAAAGCTAGCAACGCAAACAAACGGAAAATGGAATAAAGAGCAGCAGCATCCATCCTTGCCAGCGGGGTACGGTAGAAATGTGGCCATTTACAATATGTGACCAAGTTATTTCATCTTCTGTTCGATCATTTTCTCGAATTAAAAACGAGATGGTCATATTTTGGCCATTGGTCGTTTGGGCAAAGACAATTGGTCACATTTTCTCTCGTATTTTGTTCTAATTATTTTGTCTAATTCCCAAATCCAAGTGCGATCGAGTACTTGTATCATATTTATATTCATATTTATATTTATATGAGGTGAATAGAACAAGGTGTATCTTCAAACAAACAATAATAATATCTCTACAAAATAGACAGCATGGAAGGAGTGAGAGGGGGCAGCACAGGGAAAAGAGACCCGGGATGGTGCCACCGATCGAATAATACAGGAGGGTTACGGTATCCACCGTATGGATGGAGTCTGATCATTCGTCCTTGGGGGGAGGCGGTTCTCGGGAGGCAATCACGGAGTCCACGATGGATCGAGACAACCAACGCATGGGGCCATCGGGGATGATCACCCGGGATTGGAGGATACGCGAGATCGACTCTGCACACAATCCCTGTAATGCAGACTGTCACTCTCGGCTGTATAGAAAGAAAGATAAGAAATTGATGTATCTTGTCTACCAGAAAAGGGTATCTTGAAATGGGGTGTGATCCCTTGCATACCTCCTTCGGTTGTCCATCCATCTCCTGTTCGAGTATTTCGTGTACGAGTTTCCGTATTCCCTCGACGAGAGTCTCCTCTTCTTTTGCCTTGTCTTCGTTCACCTTCGGAGCTCCTTCAAAGCACACCAACAGGAATGTCATATTATCACGAGAACCCTTCGACAGACACGCATCCAGTACCTGCAATTGGCACACAAATAAATTGAATTGAATATGGTATAGGCACCATAATTCAACAACTGTACACCGCAAAAGGGGAACCCTCTTTCGATATTTTGACTTGTTTCGTTAGAGGAAAGCACCCTTCTTCTTTCTCTTTGAATGGCAGCAAACGCAGTTATTGCAACTAACAACAATCATACACTTATCACGTATTAATAAGGAAACTTATTTATATGAACTAGTTTTAGTTTTTCAGCATGAAAAAAGTAATCCTGATTAAAAAACAAATAACTGCTCCAAAGTAGAACAAACAACGGATGGCGCTAACCTACATAATAATAGCACGAGAAACAGATCTAGTGGAAAAGAGAGTTGGCAGATCGCCAGGAACGGAAGGGAGAACTCGCTAGAAGGGAGAAACAAGCAAAGCTATGCGAGAACTCGAATGATGTGAGGAAATGTCTCATGAGCAGGAAATGGAGTGACAAAAAAAGCTCTCATTGTCAAAATGCACTCATAAATGCTGATTCAATGAAAAAACAATGCGAGAGACATGAAGAAAGAAAACACGAAGCAAAAACTGAACAGTAAGTTAGTTTCGTGAAAAATATATATTTGAATTATTGAACGGTGACAGAAAAAATACTAAATTAATCAATATGTTCTTTAAACAATAGATACCTGATTACAGACGTGAATGAGATCGTCGTTGACTTCCAACCTCGATTCAACGAATTCGCACATCTCATGATTGGTCATCACATCGTAGATTCCATCACACGCCAACACAAGGAACTCGTCCTCCGCCTCAACAAACGTGACATTATTCCATGGAATCGACTTCTCTCCGTCAAATAAACAATCATCCAAAATGTGATCTACAAAAAAATAACAAGTAGAAATGGCTAACCAAAACATAGCTATGCATCTGATGTAGCCAACTGTTCCAGAGGAGAAGATATTTACATTTGTGAAAGACGGTTAAAAAGCGTAAAATTATAGAAAATGTTGAAATATGCAGGGTAATACACGCTTTTGGCGGAGGGGTAAACGTCGGCTCCGTTGAAGGGGTGGCATGGGCCAAAATAAAAACCTCATTTACGGTGTGTGCTTACTGATACTGAATTGCAACGAAAACGGCGAAGTGGTGTAGTGGCAGAAGGCGCTCTACACTATACAGAAGACCCGGGTTCGATTCCCGGCACGTCCACCTTCGGACTTAAATTGCCCCACAACGTCCTGGCCTTCTCAGGACTACCCGCAAGGCAAAATGCGTTGAATACGGGAGACTTTGCCTTTGCTTTTTGCAACGAAAACTGTTGTTATATTGAAGATTATAATTGTTTCACAGGAACAAGGTAACATAACCAACCGATCGTTCAATGATGTACACATCTGGTTCGGCGGACACTTGTTGTCTCTCCGGATCCAATCCGAGAGTTGCCTTGTATTCGAAGTCACCGAGTGCCCTCGACACGGCCAATGATCCGTTGATCCGTTGGATCATGACGGATCCTCCCGCATTCACAATCCGCTGCCGCTCCCTCTCAAGGGTCGGCTTGTGATCCTCTGTTCCAAACGAACGATCACCCTTCTTCGAGACCACGGCTCGCGAATCACCTGCAAAGGTATGACAATCGGACAATGACATGAACGCCAACACATGTACTCTAGCTCCAACTATGTTCATCAAGCAGAGGCATAGAGCTTGAAAATGACAAATTGTTCATTGAAAGGGCACCATCAATTCCATCCCCGAATATCAATCATACCAAGGTAGATGAAATCTTCCAATTATTGGCTTCAATATCTTCCAATTGTTAGCTTCATACTTTCTAAACACGTCTAGTTTCCCAATTGCTTATAGCGGCAAAGTCGACGTCAACTCAGCAGAGGAGGAAAAACATCTAAGGCGGCGATTTCGCAATGCAGTGCCGTGTGAATGTTGGGTGGAATAGAGGCCAATTGTCAATGCGAAGAACCAAGCCGCATATCTGGCAAGAGATTGTCCACAACCCAATTGCAATGCCATCTGCTAGCTCATAATACAGTTCCACGGTACAACTTCAGGGAATACGTGTAGTTACTACTCAAAAGAGATTATTCTAATGACATACCAAACGTTCGTATGAACAGTAACCGTTTCTAAGACGCAGATTCTAGTATTTCTTCATTCGTCACAAATATCACATCCATAGACCTATTGTAGACAAAAACCCTGCTTCTAATTCCTTCCACCAAATAAGAGGGTAGTATTAGAAAGATTTGGTTTGCATTGACTCACCACGAACTGATAACAAATCGGTGGATATAAGCCGTATTATGGAAAAAGTTCCCCTCAAGTATTAGTTAGCACGTGATGGTTACTCCTGTTGTTTTCTACACACATACTACACGTTGCACGAACACCAACAGGAAACTCGAACATCAGTGTGCTTTTGGAAAAAAATCACTTTGTGATCGTACCTCCCACTGTTTTCGCAGGGTTTTTTTACAGTATTGACCACCTCACTCCCTCATTTCTAAATTATGTGTTATCTGCTGAATATGTCCATCCACAACCACTTGATGATAGTAGTAGTGATGTTCAGTGATGCGCAGCCTTGTGGGGTGTTCAAGAACAATATTCGACCATTTGTTGTATCAACCAGTCTAGGCAATTGAGAACAATTTCCCGCAGTGATCTTCTTTCATTGCTGTATACGGAGCATTACGATAGAGTGCGGTCATTAGTGTACCATTATTTTCACTAGTGTTTCTATCTTTCCAGCAACTTTGCAAACAGAAAACTATTGAAAACAGAGGAAGTACAAAAAACCGAAATATACTGACAATAAGTCTACTGTGGCGCAGTGTGGCCGCAACGCACCGTTCTCGCTAGAGCAACTATGTGCCTATTCGTTTTAAGCATCGCTACAGAAAATGGTAATTAAACCACAACGAAATCGTTCTACTAATAAACTAGCCGCCTTAGGCTATTTACTTACAGAATCCATGTGTACTTCATAATTTACAACATAATTAATTCACTGACGCCTTGATTTGAAATAAGGATAAGTAGTAGTTGATACCGAGATTCGCGATGACGAAGTGTGTGGGGGTGACGATGGCACAGACGGCGGTCGTTCCACTCCGATCCTGCATCACAACATCATGACTGTCCCCCACTCATACCTTGGCAGATCCTTGTTCCAACCGTTCCTTTATCTTTTCGTCCAATGTTAAGAATCCTGTCTTCAGTCCCTGTTCGAGTAATTGTTCCACTTGAGTGTCAATCTTTCCGCCATTCGATTTCAATTTTTCTGTTAGCTGCAAGACTTTTTTATTAACGTTATTTTTTATTAAGTTGCAGCTTTAAACCTTTCCTTCCTAGTTAGTTTTATATAACAAAAGGAGGCGCGGCTCGTGCAAGCAAAATACATAGCGATGACTAAGAGGAAGTCGCACAAAAACTACGTGTTAGTAGTGCTAGTTGTATCGAAAAATTCAGGTTAAAATGGCTACGTCAATCCATAAGTTCTAAATGTTCGGTGCAAGACCAACCACTAATGCTACTGGAATAGCTGTTTTGCACATTAATCTATTGCAATCTTGAGGGCATTTTGAACAAAGCTTTTTGTACACTTTACCCACGATAGAACGAACTGCTGTATGAAACGGAAGCATATATAAAATGCAAAAGTGAATTGGGACTGTGAAGGGCGCAAACAAATTTAGTAGTATTATAGCTATATTTTGCTCTTTTAAACAGTGTATACCTGTGAGAAGTGAGTAGTTTCGAGGAGTGTTTCGAGTATCCGAGAAGCGGCATCGTCCGCAGCCACTGATCCGGCATGTCCATCAAAGACCGCGAAAAACGACCAATCTTGGAATGGATCGCTTTCTGCCATCGAGATCTGGCAATCATATTATACAAAAGAGTAACTTCATATAGTATATATGGGTTTGGCGAAGAAGCATATACTTTCAACACAATAATCTGAATGTTAAACAAAAACATAAAAAAAGGAAATAGTGACATGAGAGGATGAATACTCACTTGGACAACATGCGCATCTTCCATGTCTATTCGCCACCCTTGCATACTCGAAACGGCATATCGTAGACCCTGCAAAAACTGCCATAAGAAAACCATGTAACTAACGTGGAAAATAATTCACAGTGCCATTTGCACCAGACACCCTTTTCATCCTTTGCTCATAGTTTCATCATGATGAGTTAGATCGTCGTGATCGGATAATGACTAAGATGAGAAATGAACTGGCCTTTCCATGTCCAGAAGTGTTGGCCTTAGTAGTGATTGGTTTATCGAGGAATGCTCCCATTTCACTTGGTGCGACCTCCACCAATCCAGTCGCCGAGATTCTCCACGTACGCAGTGGCGGATGCGCTGCCGACACGACTTGCAATGGTTGGACTGCCGCCTTCTCCTCAACTAAGGCTGTTGCTTCGGACATGCCATCCTGAGCCATTCCACCGTACACGCGACAACGGCACGCACCACCAATCATACTCGCAATCACATGACCTTCGACAAGAGAACTCTACTAACAAAATATCAATCTCTCATTGCAAAACAATACGGAACAAAGCCATGTCGATCAGGCAGACCACACATGCGAATGACGCCACACATAGACAACAGACAATAGGGAGGATGAGCCATGACACAACACAGTACTACTCCATACAATAATCATCTACACATGTCATGGCGAAAACACTCACTTCCATATTACCAGTACAGTACACATGATGCAAAGAACTGTCAGCAAAATGATAAGAATGCCACGGACGGAAACAAAGAAAAACCACTCTCTCAGAATTAATTGCTGAAGCATAATTCCGGTGGAACTCCCGGAAAACGATGTTTAGATACCCTCTGGAACTCCTTATGGATACTTCAAGGAAGCCCGAATTGATGGATACGGTAAGTGGAACGAAAGGGATGCCGTTGCAGGACTCAAGAATTTGAACACTGATTTGACGGGAAAATAAAAAAATCGCGCTTTTAAAAATTTTTTCGCTGAACTGCAATTAACTGGTGTAGTAGCGACTCCTATGATCGTAATTTGGTAGATCAAAAGTAGTTCAGAGTTTTGGCAAACTCTTCCGAAATTCGGAATCGTAAGGGTCCAATCAGCTTGATCTAATTGTTACTTCTCTCATAAGCATTTTTAATTGTTGCCTTTCTCAAGCACTTTTTTCTATCTTACGTATTTCCGTTATCGGCTTACTCTGCCAACCCACGAAAAAAAAAATTCAGCTTGATGTCTACTGGAGACACTTCTCGGACCAGCCGGATACCACTTGCGAGCCGCTCGAATACCACCACTAGTACGTTTAATTTTTGTAATTTTTTTTAAAACATGTGCACATCATGTTAACATAGTGGAATTTCTTCCGGTCGCAAATTTAAATATATATTCCTTTGTTCTTTGTGAGAGGTCTTGGGGGAATATGTATTTCTATGCAAATGGGGTACTGTAGACCGACGAAAGTAACATGCCGTGCGTTGTACACATAGTCTTTTTTTCAGTCGCTACCAAAGTGAAGAGGAAAAGTATTGGTGTGGCAAATGCGCGTGAGGCGAAGAAATCCAAACTGGCATCGACGACACCTCATACTGGAATACGTACGTTGCTTCTGAATAAGATTTCTCAAAAGTTTCATAAATAATGTTACATTCTCAGAAATATCTTGGAAAGTATGTTTGCATTGTCACAGTGTTTATTTGTTAGTGTTGTCATAGACGTTTTCTAGCTCCAAGACCGATACGACCATTGTCTTCAAGTTACACGGTAGGAAGGGCCACAACCGCCTTCTCAACTGCTTCACGAGCATCCACGGTGTCCTTGCAGCCATCCACTTCCTCGTCTATCAGTATACTTTTCTAAGCTATTAACAATAAGTGCTTGTCTGAGACACTCGGGAACTCGGAAATACTTCGAAGTGGTTGCCGTTATCACAATAAATCGGGTTACTTTATATTTTCTGCAGCTGACTACACGTAACTCACTCCTCTATGTTAGCTTGTGATGTGATGTGGAATACCATTGATTGCTTGAAACTTTAAACTATTAATTTTCTTCGGCAAAAAAATAGAACCTAAAGCACTACAGTATTACGATATTTTCATATATTGTTTTCAGGACGGTCGGGTTCCATCAGTAACCGTCGAGATTCAAATTCGAAGGCCTCGGAATTGGAAGCAAAGGTGGCAGCATATGAGGTATTTCACCTTATCGTCATTTTTGATACCTTGGTAGGGTATAACATGTTGCCTGTTGCCGAAATCCACCTTTGTGGGATGCCCCCCCCCACGATCCACTTTTGATTTCTTAAATGTGAGCAATGAACTACGTTAAACATTGGTCTTCTTGAGTAAGTTGTGATTCTCGTTACGATTGTTCGTATATGTTATTTTCACATTAGAATATTTTAAACAGTGTCGTGGTTAAGAACGCTCACAACATGCGCAAAAATATGATTAGAAATGGGTTTTCTATTTCCCTCATTTCTGAAAATCATTGGTGTTTCATTGCGATGATCCTAACAATAAGATTTCTTGTGTGCGCTACCCTACATGGCTTCTTGATAAAGAAGATTCTGATGTTGGGGGGAGGGGGTAATATGTGAACTATTCTATAGCGTAAGTCGCAAGTAGGCCCACCCCTTTTGTGGATATTGTTGCTTATTATTTCCTAAATGCACATGTATTGTAACTTGCTAAGTTTATACTTTTTTTCTGGAGTTTCACTTAGTGTTACGGACGAAGATTACGTGTACTGGTAAGTTGATCTATGCACACGAGAATTCTGGTGTTTATTTTTAATACATTTTACAGATGCAATTAAAGACGAAGGACGAGCTGTTGATGGAGGAAATGAAGAAGTCAATGGTGCGTTACTTTCAAATATATGAAAACTATTGACAGTTTTTTCACCAATTTCCTTTACAATTATAACATACTTAATGATTTCAGCAATTGGAATCGACGTCGATGAAGACAAACATGCAGATGGAACTGCTCTCTCAGAAGAACCAACTACTCGAACAAGAACAGGTCTCATTCTCTTATTCTGGCACACACATCGAAACGTTGACGTTTCGAACTATGGTGCCACCCGTTTTCGAAATATAAACGCAACACGTGGGTCTATGTTCTGGTATAAGTACTTTTTGTACATGATCTACCAAATGATTTTTTTCAATATTGCTTTATATGCAAGCATTTGTGGTCATTTAAAGACCAACAATGTTAAGATGCAACTCCAAATGAAAATCGCCTCATTAGAAAAGCAGGTGGAGGAAGAGAAGGAAAGGGCCGAAGAACGGAAGAAAGAGGTGCAAGTGAAGGAGGAATATCTCCGGACGCTGCACAACGCCGTCGTCGATCTGAAGGTTACTTGATATTTGTTAATTTACACGATTTGTGATGATGCGGATTGTTCCGACAAGCTGATCTTTCCCTTGAGGGCCAAATCAGAGTCGCGGTCCGTGTCCGTCCCTTTCTCCCACACGAATGCGAGTCATCGTACGATCATTTTTCATTTGCCAATGCTTCATCCATCAAGCTTGAGGTTCGTGAAACTATAGAACCATTTTTGCTTGTAATGAAACAGCTTACCGTATCCTCCTTATGATTGCAGGAGAAGGGGAAGTCGCAATTGTTTGAGTTCCACTCCGCCTTCAGTCCAACTGTTTCACAAGCCAGGCTCTTCGAAAATGTCCAAGAACTCATTCTGGTTGGTTACTTGTATGATTTTTAAAGTCTTGTTTACGTAGGTACCATTTTAGCTACTTGTTAAGATAACTACATGTTGTTTCCTGTTGATCGGGAACAAAAGTATTCCAGAGTTGTCTCCACGGCTACAACGTGTCTATCATTGCATATGGACAGACGGGGTCGGGGAAGACATTCACAATGAGAGGAACAGAGGAACATGAAGGAATTATTCCACGGGCCGTCAAGTTCCTTTTCCAATCAAGGAACAAACTGGAGGATCTCGATTGGAGGGTGCGTGTACTGTATCATTAGTAACAAGTATTTATCTTCTGGTTTAAAGCGGGTTAGTTTTAAGTGCTTTTTTACTAATCAAGTCCAGAAAATTATAGGAAGGTGGGTACTGCTGCTACATTAGTTATTTCTACTGCAATTATGGAACGTTGTACTGTTCAGTTTTCCTTCAAAGCGTCGTTCTTCGAAGTGTACAATGACCAATGCTACGATCTATTGTCGAAGAAGAGAGAAGCTCTGGAAGTGAAGGTCGGCACGGGCAAAACGACTGTCGAGGATCTCACCGTCAGGGATATCGAATCGATCGATATGGTGGGGAACACACTCGAACATTCTGTCTTATACTTAGAGTTAGTTCTACCGTTGATGGCATTGTTTGATTTCATGGGTTTTAGTGTAATTTGTCTGTAATGGATTAGACCTACACAATAAAGGCGACCAAAGGTAATAGTATTACAAAGTATTTATTATAGAGCATTTGTTTGTTAATGTGTGTGATTTTGGATGGCGTCGTTGTTGTCGATGTCGGATGCGCATCGGTCGACGGCGAGCACGAAGTGCAATGCGGAGTCTTCGCGATCTCACGCCGTCTTCGCCCTGTCCATCAATGCCTCCAATCCAACCACTGGTATTCATTCACCATATTCTACTAATATTACTAGAACACTTGAATCCGTACATGAATGAACTTTCCATCACTTACCTTAGCAACTGAAAGTGTCGATGAGTGTTGTTGTGTGTTGCAGGTGCGACGTTGTCTTCCACACTGAATCTGGTTGATTTGGCGGGATCGGAACGAGCGAAGGAATCGGGGGTCGAGGGCGCCCAGTTCACCGAGATGACATTCATCAATGGAGCTCTCTCCGCTCTCAAGAATGTCATTCGGGCACAACTCAAGAAGGTATCACATCTTAGAAGTATTCATTCTAAGTATTATTACTGTCTGATAGATGCTAAAATAGCAGACACAGTTCAAAGGTTCTAGTGATTTTACCATGCGTTGGTTGCAGGCATCGCATATCCCCTACCGCGATAATAAATTGACATTGTTGCTGAAGGATTCATTGGGAGGAGGGAATTCGAAGACAATGGTCATCGTCAATCTGAACCCGTCCCTCTCACAGATCACTGAGACAAAACGGTCACTCGAGTTCGCTGCCCAAATGAGTCTCACGAAGATCGGAGCTGCCAAGAAACAGGAAACATAGACTGTAAGCTTCTAACTCGATTCTCTTGTTCAGCTCGCTCACATTCACATATACTGGTCATTTATAGTGTTACTCACAAGTATTCTATGTAAATTTGTATACTAGCTAACTGTAAGCATTCGTGTAATGTTTCATAAACGTATATTTGACAAATTCTTCAAGCCAAACGGCGGATTCTGGCAACCAAATGAACGAAGATAAATCGGGGTGTCTTGGTAACCTCAGTCAGTAGAAGATCTACCAATATTGAGACCTCATACTGGTTGAGATTTCCATGGCTTCCCTGACTTGTAGAATAGGAGTAGGAAACTTTAAAACGGGACGATCCTGTTTACTTTTAACGAGTACCTTTTGTAGCGCGGCGCATTTAGTTGAGGAAACATCAGGTATCCTTGTAAAGGTAGATCAAAAGGATTCAAACTACACATATCTTGAGATACGTCTTGGGTGGTGTATCTTGGGGTAAGAAGAGCGAGGAATCTTACGCTGAATGGGGTCGGTGGTAGATATGGGAGGAGTGTTGAGGATACAGTAGAATAGTGGACGATATTGGGAGTGCACCATCACACGGCGGAGATGGATGGCACCATATGAGGCAGCTATCGATGTGATTCATATATGGAAAGGGCGGAGACGATGCACACTCATCTTCCCCTTTCTACCAACAATGCACATTCATCCCACCTGTCCTGTCTCCTTACAGTTTCCCCCTTCCCCCCTCCCTCCTAGGTCCTTTTTAATAACAAAAGATTATTCTACAAAAAAGTTGAACTATTACGTCTGTATTCTCTCAAAATATAATACATTCTTACTAATCCCTAAGGAATCCTTTGTATTGTTCACACCGTGGACAGTTAGGATGAACCCAGAAGGCCGGAAGACATTCAAGTCTTTTCTTCTCTACAGTTCTGTGTAAGCGCCATATGCTGACTATTACGATTATAGAAGATAATAGGGATTCCCCATGTTATGCAAACAATAAGCACTTGCGCGTAACCAATTAGTTCCTTATCAATAGTGCTTTCCCAATAGTGCTTTCCCTTTTTTCTCTATTCCTTTTTGGGTAGTGTAGGTTTTTGTTCTTTCCTCCTCGACTATATCCGCCTTTGATTGGGGTATGAGTGATTACTGTGTAAGCAAATACTAGTTTATATGGCATGGATTAAGGGAAGATCAAACACAACGAAGGCATCGTAAAATCACTCAAGAGCACACATGAATGTGTGGAGAATCGGGCAAATATATGCCTTGATCGGTTCCATCGAAGAAGCGAAGGGAAAGAATACGATCCGACAGGGCAGGCACTGTGCGGACTGTCAAGCAAAATAAGATAAAAGCAGTTTATATGCAACCCAATGTTAGTGAGCAAACACTTGTAAGAACAATGCTTACAATTGTTCATTTTCTTTTGATAGAGAGATATTAACCGATTTGCAGTCTTGCAAACAAAATACTAACAACAATTGTAAACAAAAAACTACAATTCACCAATATTTAGCACACAAAAACAGGTATCCCCCAAGATGCTGAAGAATGACGCATGGTAATGGACAGAAATGCGCATGAAAAACGAAGAATGGGATGTGAAAGAAGGGAAAGAGGGAGCAGCCATCTGGACATATCTGCACTCTTTCGCACCTTTTGGCAGAATATGTCCTCGGGTACAATAACCTCACTGTAGAAGCAGTTTTCCGCGTTCCTCTATTCTTCCCTTCCATTCTGCTTTGTCCCGTGTGGATGTTTCCTTCCCATCTTCTTGTTTTCCATGTGATTCACAATCTTCCTTCTCTTCGTGTCCTTTACAACTTCTTCCGAATATTCTAGAATGCCTTTCACCTGACATACTTTCACAGATACAGTTCAGTAGGTTTATATGTTTAATATCCAATATTTATCATCACAAATAGCTGAGAACAATTTATTTACCCTTGAGGGTGCATCGGGGCTTGTACTCGAAGCGTATGTTCTAACAGTAAAGTGAAACAAGTAACAACAAGTGTCAAGGCAGGGCTGTTCAATACAAATGTAAAGCTACCGAATCTCATAGAAGCACAAAAAATCAGATCACAGCCCGCATGATGGGAAGAAGAACATTGTGAAAGAGAAGAGTAATACAGCACCCGACAAAGCGCATTGCACAACAGTACAGTATATACAATTAGAATGTACAGTAGACGTATAAGTACAGTAGGTACAAGTATATACAACCAGCCACAGTCTATTGTGACCGTCAAACAAAAAGAGGCTTAACAATAAGCACGCTAACAACTACAATATGATCATCAAACGATCAAGTGCAAACAACCTTTGAAACACACTGCGAATCTTGGAACTACTTATATTCATTCAAAACAACACTCTTGTAAGAAGAGTGTAGATCACTTTTAAGGCTGTAGATCACTGCGCAATCTAGAGGACTTCACACCAATAACTTCCCCTAATTGGGGTATGTACATCTTATTGGTTCCAATGTTGGAAGAAAGTGATGTGTTCGACATTGGGGAAGACCTTCTGGAAGATCTTCTCGTATCGGACGAGAGTGTTGATGATATTCGGTTTGTCCACGATTTCGCCCAATTCAAGATGTTCAACTTTGCGCACCTGCAAATTATCATCATTTAATGGCTTGCTGAACAATGTAGAAACCACAAAACAGCTTGTTCTTATTCCCATGTTATACCATAATACAATAGCCTCTATGAAAGGTGAACCCTTGATATCTGGAGAATTCTCACCTTTCCGACCATATAGTCTGGCTGTTGCACGATATACGGTCCACGCGTCATCGTCAATCGTAGACTGCACACTCCGCACGCGTCAAGGAAACTCTGCAAACACTCGGATGACGTCAAGGCACAGGACAGGGGTCAGCCATTCAGTTTCCTTCTGATACTGCTTGTACTAACAGTAAACAACCCACCATCTGACTGCTTATCTCTTATTTTTCTACCGTAGAACTGAATGAACTGCTTATGGCTCATAATAAACAAAACGATGAATACTTTCATTGCATAATACAAGAGAAGATCGTTTCATAACTAATTGCTAATAATGATTCAATCGATATCTAACCTGTACGACTTCATCAGTGGGATCGAATCCATCGAAAGAAGTGTATGAGAGATGGTGGAAATGAGCGCCCGTTTCCTGGATTCGAATGAAATGCGACATGATATTCTGTGGCGAACAATCCGCATTCAGATCTCCCGTCATCAATGACAATCGGTCCAGGTTCAACTGAAAAAGTAGATTGAAATACCATTCAGCTAGCATTTGAAAAGAGGTGTCACTTTTACGAATGTGTTCTATTAATTAAAAGGAACAAAATATGTTCATAGATGAAGATGAAATGAAACACAGAAGGGTACCCGCCTACCTTGGGGGTTAAGCATTCAGTGGCCTCCGAGAGTCCGATCCTGCCAATGATCCGCAAGGTGTCTTCGTTGGATTTGATCAATCGAGACAATTGTGGGAGGGAGGGGACGCCATCCCGACGGGACACTTGCAGCACATGCAGACGAGCCTTGCCTGCAACAACACACTCATACACTGAGGGACAAACTACTACAGCACATATTGGTTCCTAGTATGCCTATTAGATTCAAAAAATACCAATAAAATAGCGTATGTTTAGCAATAAGTTAAAAGAAAGGACTTACTGGACGCGACGATCATACTGAGGAGTTCCTCGACGAGCGTCATGTCGCAGGTATTGACAGATATGGACAGTCGGCAGATGTTGTTGCACGAGGAGAGGAGATACAGCAGATGCCATCGAGCTTCCTCCACCGTCGACATTCGAGATCCCTTCAATATTATTTCTATTTACAAAGCCACTGAAGTTCAAAAAGATAAAGTCCATAATTGGGTGGATTCTTGTCTTATCAGACAAAAATGCCATTTACGACTGAAGTGAAACTGTCCGTGACAGCGTAGAATGTCATCTTGCCCACATTGTGTCCAAGGACTCATTTCCCCGTATGGAATGAGTATGATATACCTGGATCCACACGGTCTGTAGAGGGGGATTGATGGCTTCTCGTTGGATGCCACTGATACGGTAGCACTCCTCTTCGAAGGCCAATCTGATATGAACATGGCGTGCCAAGGAAGTCTTCACTGCACGATTTGAACGAGGATGGATATCCTGCAAAGAAGATCATATTCATCTATTCTTATTCTTATTTCGAAAATGTATATTCGAATAGAAGTTCTACTCTCCTCCTTTCTAATGATAACACGGCCAGTTCTACTCGTAATTTTACACATCATCACAATCCTCTCTTATTGTCAGTGAAACGAATAAAGTACTCAAAATACAGATAATAATATATACTTCACAACCTAAAACTACTCAAATGACATCTGCAGCCTCTTATCTCGCCTACTGAAAGCGCCTTATGTTAGCGATAAAGTTGTTGTTGTTACCTTCAGCCTTAGTAGATCTTTAATCGGCAAAATCTTGACAGCGTGGTTGAAGACGTGGTCGAGCACGTCGAAATTCAGTCGAACTTGGTCCTCCATCTGGAATCAACACATCAACAGTGTGCTATCTATAATACAAGCTTACACGCGAAAGGAATATGAAATACTCGGAGGTGCATGGGAAGAGAGTGACAGTCCACGGAGGGACGGAACTCTCTTATATGGACGGACAGTGGAGATGGGAGCAAAGTCTACGTGGAGACGGTGATAACCCCACGTGCCGACAAATGAGAGGGAACCCAATCAGTGATAGCGAGTGATAGAAAGACAACAATCATTCCCCTTAGCCAGCACACATTTCACTCTCTCTATCATTTCGAAACACGAGGAGAGTCCACGCGGCGGATGGAGCCCAGGCTACACTACGGCCTCCCCTCCCCACCCCCCCCCTCCCTCTTCCCGATAAAACGATAGAACCCTCGTGACTTCGTCTATACGTGCCAATGCCCATATCGCGAATAATACGTGGAATACGGAATATACAAAGACTAGTGAGACGAAGATGAAGACAGAGCTTGGAACACACTTCCTCGTAACTTCCGAGGAAAGGGCAGATTCACGCAAACTGCGATTAGCGATTGCGCACGAGGCTGCAAACCTCGATTCCTTGTGATGACAGAAGGAGAAGCTGACGCTGTCATGCAAGTGAATGAGATGAGCAGCAGGTCGAAGGGCGCATGTACACATACACATCGGACTGCCAGGAGGGTCCCCGGGAAGAGAAATAATGACGCCAGGGGCAAAGTTCGCGCTCCACGTGGGAGCAGCTGTTCTGACACAACATGGGGACAAAGTATCCTCAGGAGAATCAGGACAACTGCCAGAGGGCATCTTCCGGTCCAGAGAAAGAAGCACGTATGTAGCATGCATCTGTCTACCTCTGGGAGGGCTCTTCTATCCGTACCTAACAGTAACAGTGTGTTCGCAGTACGCAGATCAATATTCTGCCATTTCGTATGCAAATTTCAAAAATAGAAATACTCGAATGTTTTGCAGACGCAGGGACAGAATGCATGCTGGCCGTTGTTTATCGACCAAGAGAGCCAAGGGAACAACAACGGGAACGGCGTCATTGAAGGGAAAAGGCAGGGAGAGACAGATCGGACAACCCAGACAGGCAGACATCCATTCCAGATTAATTGTCAGATGGAACATTCTAGAACCCATTTGAGCATAACAATAAAAGACAACAACTATAAGGAGCTAATAGAACAGACATATTCCATCCGACTTCATCCCCGATATCCATTTCGGGGAGGGAGAAGGGAAGAACCGTCAACGACTACGTTGGTACGAAACGCACTGTCTGATAAGACAAGGACTGGCGGGAAGATCAGAGAGGGAAATGAGGATGCAAACCGGGGTTCCCATAGCAATCCCCATCGAATATCGTAATTGTTTTCAACGCAGGAACGCTTAAGATGGAATTTTCATTCAGCAAAACAACTCATAAAAACCGACCACGAGAGACATCGCAATCCTGAAAACAAACGGAAATGGCAACCGGGGAGTGGGACGGTTCCCGGGTTCCCCGGGTAACCTCCCTCGTGACCGAATGGTAACCACACCGAAGAGAATCAATCCACTCCATCCACGTGCGCCAAACAAACATTATATTCCTCTCCCCTCGGCTCACATACGGAATCGCACCCAGATGGCAAGTGCAAGAGAACACGTACAACGAAGAGGCGCCAGACAGACAGACGGCCCAACGACAGATGGTCCCCTCTTTGTGTACAAAATAGTGGGCGAGAAGCTGCCCACTCGATTGCAGAGACGAATCGATAGCCAGGCGGCAATCATCAAAGACGTATATATTAATACATTTATTAATATAAATATGGAGATCAAGATGAGATAGCGGAAGTGACTTCGTCTTCTGGTGATTCCTCCGTCATTCGCTCCTCACGCGTCTTCTGTCGATTCAATCTCCAGATCTTGAAAGGATACGGTAACACACAAAATACTATACGGTATCAGAGAACAAAAACATCATTGCTATAGTTCTCATGCACATATGGGACACATTATGATGGTCATGTCAGAATTCATCTTCCCGCCTTCTTTCCCATTTTTTTTAAAACGTGTGCCTAGCACTCGACTGTCTGTCGACTCAAAAATGAAACATCAGTCAATTGTTCACTTTTGCACGGTTCTAGTGAGAGAGAGGATGTGCTACCTGAATATACGATTCAGCGAGGGTGATCATCTGGGGAAGGATCTCCTTCACGTGCAGATCTTCCAATTCGAACCATTTCTGTGTTCCCTATAAGAATATGAACGATCATAATGCAATAACTAGGGTAACACAGTGAACAACCGTAACATGACGTATTAATTACCGTATGAATAAGTTGTATGCGATATGATCCATTCTCGGGTGGTCCGTCATGGACGACATTTGCAACGAGATCGTACGTCGTGTACTTCTCCTTCTCTTTTCGATCCTCTGCCACGCATTCGTATAAATCGACATTACTAAACAAACAAGGATATTTAATAATCACATTTGAATATCTCCTACATTTTACGTGCCTTACCCCTTTTTCACAAACACAAATACCTACTTTACTCCTCTGGGAGTCGGCTCCGACGGAAACAGAGCAACGTCACGCACTTATACAGTTATATTTACAACCATCTCTTTATCCGCTAGTGCCAGTAACTGTTGCATTCTTAGAAATACGGTGCGTTAAATAACAAATATCTGAGATGTTTTGTCCAATTATCCCGTGTTTACGTACAAAAAGATCTTTACAAAGCAAGGATAAAGTAGAGAGAAAACAAACAAAAAGGAACGGATGGAGTGGAAGGACACGTCTTTCTCTCAACGAGAAGACAACTGTTTTCCCGAATTCAATCGTCATCCCATGATATCATATCATTATCACCCAAACAAACGAAATCATATCACAATATGCACTCGACTTCCTTTGGAGTCCGGACTTTGGACACAAATTAAAAAGAAAGAGAGACAGACACATAAGCAATAGCTTGACAAACTATGCCAGCTAATCTTAAACATAACATTCAACGGTATTGCAGATTTATTTGTAACAGCTGCATGCAATGCCCACAAATGCTCTGGAATAAGCGTTTCAATGCACATAGGAAATTGTGCAACTTGTTGTTTTATACGGTCCCAAACATTCGTTTCGCGTATTTCAAATACTTTAACCTTTGATAACAACTATATAAGCTAGCGAAACAATGGCAATCTATACGCGGCAAGAAGTACTAAAAATCGTACGCCATTCAGCGCAAGACGAGACCTCCCCTGTCTCGGGGGGCAAAGTAACAGAAAGTACATCACAACCGTCCAAACATTACTAAATATACAAATACCAAGTCTACCCCGGTAAGTGCATCAACTAAAAATAGAGCAGTGATCCGATGGAAAACACATTTGCCTGCTATCACAAGGCACGTAAATCTTGTTGGGCATCGTAAAACAACATTCAATACATGAAAACAGGCAAGGAAGTGCCAGCCGAAAAAGGGCAGCAATGTGTTCGAGTTCCCCGCAACAACTACGAACGGAAAAGTGTCAATCAGAAATACAACCACACTACGAGAGTCCTTTGAATATTACAAGAAGCGAATTCATCACCCCAGTCTAATTCTTTGCAAATGTATAACATACATTGTAAGCAAAACGACTAGGTAATTGAGGATATATTTAAAACATAAGAAAATGACCTATAACTAAGATAAAATTTACCCCAAACCAGTTTATTGCTAAAATAACAAAAAATAATTGTATCTGACCTGATTGGGAAGTTGACGATGGTGGGATTCTTCTCGACAAACCATTGATTCTTGTGGAACCGTTTATAGGTGATGATGAGATACTCGGGCAGTTGTAACAGCTCGAATTTCTTCATGAAGTTATCATTATACGTCTTGTACTCCTGGAAGCAAACTACAGATATTACTTCTTACTAGGTATAACATCCCTTTCTACAATACAGACCGGCGCCTTCAGTCTTGATGGGACAGACGCCCTAACATGGGGATTTCACAACCCCGTGGCTTACTTAGGTGATGGTGAGGGGTCCAATATCGGAATCCTCTGAACGATAAGACAGGTGACCAACTGAGCCATCTCTCCCAAAATCCAACATACTTTTAAAAAACAGTGGAAAAACGTAAAAGGGTGAATGAGGGAGAAATGGTTGGATGCCTTTGCCTCGTTGACACACATGTAAGAGCATGTTTTTCTCCTTGCCAGTTTCGACAACTTTCATTTGTTCTCTACTCGAAACATTACAATAAGAGATCAAAGAAGAATTGCAGAACGTAAACTTCGTTGGTGTTACAAGCAAACAAGAGAAAGACATTCACGGACAATTCGAACTCCGACCAACCTTTTCTGTCTGTCCGTTGAACTTCTGGAGAAGAACATGGAGGGGCACCTGGGGGATGATATTCTGGAGGAGCACGTCCTTGTAGAGAGGAGCCGGCGGCAAGTCGAGGGTGAGGTACAGGAAAGGCAGCTCCTTCGATACTTCTGCAAATAAACATTCC
>JACMIJ010000045.1:0-39815 GCA_014805365.1 Koerneria luziae | reverse complement strand
TTTTATATTTAAATTTAATTCAGTATTTATTATTTCTGTTTATTTTAGAGATGGAGCAATACGCCCCACCAGCGGAAGAATTGGAAGAAGAAGGAGGAGAAGAGGAAATGGATGATAGTAAGAATTGGGCATGTACGATCTGTGACAAGGAATACAAGACTCCACGATCTCTCTCTACACACATGATGCGACATCACTCTGTTCAAAAGGAACTGGCGGTATGCACAAATAATTGTAAATTGTCCAGTACAACCTTATACAGCCCACATCGTTGCGCGATTAATCAAGCAATTTCCATATAGAACGTTGTTTTCACAGCATGTTGCTTCCTCCGGCCTACAGTACCTAATTTGCGTACGACAACAAAGGCTTTACTCGCTATATTTAAGGAATATGCAAATTTAAGACGACCGGAAGTTGCGCGGTTTCAACATAATTTGCTTTCGTTTCACGTTTCATATTTCTTACCGTGTTGTTCGCTGAATTCAACCTGTTGTTCAGCACCTAAATGCGTCTGGTCGACTGCAATGTTACGCATGCAATCAACGTGTTACTACCTACGAGAATCTCGTGGAGCATCTCCAGCAATGTCATGGTTTCATCCCGCAACTGATCAAAACCTCGTTTGGATCAAGAGACGAGTTTGACGTTAGCACGCTAATTTTTTTCGTATTATTTTCTTGTGATTGGTGGCACCAGGGGAAACCTCACTTCTCACAACACCATTTCTCAATAAGCGACCGCCTGAAAATGATATGGTTATATTTAAAACCACGAAACCAGTATGATAATTGTTGTTTCCTACTATCTTTTGTGGGAAGCATACCACCGCATCCACGGAGCCGACTTCCATGGGAGTGCACTTTTACCCCACCTTTTTGAGTACATAAAGCACATTTTATTCCGCCTTTTGAGCAGTTTTGCGTGGTTTACCCCTCCTTCACATACGCAAATTACTACTTTACCCCTCCTATGGGAGAGTCGGGTCCGATGGAAGCATAGCTATGGTGGGAAGTGAGGACTGTGGGAAGTGATGTTGTGGGAAGTGGCGACCGTCCGTAGTACCATAGTAAGATCTAGTGAATTGACTGCTCTGACAAGGTTATCTGCTTCAGGATTGGATTACCCTCCTTTCGGACCAGTGTTGTATCTTCGTGCGGAAGCGAGGCGAGAAGACGACGGCCGATGGAAGCATGAACGGCGATTATTATTGTGCCAATGACGGCAAGAAACGGTTTCTATTATCACTTTGTATTATATTGCGCCATTTTTTTGCTACGGTTAAGAATATGAACACCTCAGCGCTTGCAATTTTTTTCGGATCCGGTACTGGGTAGTATTCTTCCTGGATCCGAGAAGGATGTTATCAGTTTACTGGATCCATGAGAAGCGCTTTTGCAACTTTATTCACCCGCAAGCATTGGGACTTACTGGATCCGGCAACATCTTTCTTGCTATCCTTGTGCTTATGTTTACCGGAACCTAGAAATATGTCAATCGCTGATGTTTATGTATCTATATTGTTTGTATAATGCTAGCTTTGACGAGTGCGAACATATAATTAAGGGCCTGTCCGAGTACAAGAGCAGCTGGGAAACCAGAGCAAAATAGACGACAGATGTCAGCGAAACTCGGATTCCCCTGTCCGGCGTATCTACGATACATCATTGACCCTCACAGCGGGTTTGTCAACTTTATCTTTACGTTCACAACTTAAACCATACATTTATAGCCTCAGTTTTTAGTTTTCATTAAGAGTCGCTCCATTTGGATCAGATTCATGACAGACATTGTAAGAAAGCATAGAAATAAAAAAAGACATATTTTGTTATTGAAATTTAAAAAAAAAACCTATTGTAAGTTATGCTGTGTATAAACATCAT
The DNA here is from genome assembly GCA_014805365.1 of Koerneria luziae. Classification (NCBI taxonomy): domain Eukaryota; kingdom Metazoa; phylum Nematoda; class Chromadorea; order Rhabditida; family Neodiplogasteridae; genus Koerneria; species Koerneria luziae. The sequence goes on along the minus strand of JACMIJ010000045.1, from coordinate 37,932 downwards.
ACCACCGCTTCCACGGAGCCGGCTCCCACCGGAGTGCACTTTTACCCCACCTTTTTGAGCACATAATGCACATTTTATATATATATTTATACGTATGCAAGTAAGGCAACGCAAATAATAGAAATAATATGATATGATATAATAAAGCATGTGATATTAACAGTTAATATGAGTATATAGGAATAGATATATAATGGCACATGGAAGATATGCAGTACTATGAAAGAGATAACTATCTTAACCGGGGATATAGTGTGTTTCTAAGTGAGCGGTATGAGGGGGGTAGTGGTACAGTACGAAAGTGAGATGTGAAAGTCTTGGCTGCCCTCTGTGCGAACGAATGAGCTCGCACATTGGTTTTGGGAGAGGGGCGAAGGAATTTAAAAGGTATGCCACGTGTTCGGGAGGGCACACACAATTTTACCCCGCATATTTGAACAATTTATGCATCTTTACGTGGTTTACCTCTCCTTAACATACGCAAATTACAACTTTACCCCTCCTATGTGAGAGTCGGCTCCGATGGAAGCATAGCTATGATGAACATATTGTATTGCAGTGTCGTAGATGTTCGCGGACAACTTTCTCATGCTGGACACGAGTTTCTTGCGAAGAACACGGTTGGTTCTAGCTTCTCTATCTTCTTGCTTATTTCGGATTATTGTATCCATGATCAAGAACATATCATTTGTTCCACGCATTCTTAATATTTTGCTTCCTGTGAAGTTTTTACCCTTTCTATTTATCGTTTGCAGCAACGTCCTCGCCGTCGTCTGCGTCCCCCGCCAGAGGGGATGCAATTGAGGCGACCGAGTCGGGGAAGGGCGATCTCCACTATTCCCTCACGGAGTACGCCCTTCTTATACATATTATTGGAAACACTCTTTCTTTTTCCACTTTGAGATACAAAGCGACAATTTGAGCATTTTGGTGCACTAGTTGAGAGGATCATTTCAGTTGATCTGTTATTGCGTGTGGATCTGATGACATCTCGACTGAAGAGTGCGTCGGCCATCGCGGGGGCGGATCTGGCTCTCCTCGAGTGCGGTCACGTCAATCAGTCGGTCACCGACCGAATCCCCGAACTCATCTATGAAGTTCGCTATCTTTATGCTGCTATTTACTCTTGTTTTACATGATAAGGCTTCAAATGTGACATTGCAGTCAATCTTGGCTGTCTTAACGTGTTCATATTTTGTACGCTTTCTAAAGAGTGCATTACAGTATGACCGGTTGGCGGAGGCGGCCGAGAGAATCGAATTGATTCTTCGGGAAATGAAAGACGAATCAGAAGGAGAGGAGAAGGCGGAGGAGGAAGGGAGGATCATCGGGGAAGACGAGGTCGAGGCCATCGAACACGAGGAAGTCGTCGGGTACGAGAAGAGGCACTTCTCCTTTTGTCATAGGATGCGTGTTTCTCTACTATTAATAAGCATAAGATGAAATTGTTGTAGTGAGGAGCTTTACGAAGAGGAAGTGCAAGTCGAGGATGTATTGGATCCGAAAGATGAGAAGATTATCCAGTTAGTTATTTCACATTTCTTCTGTTCTTCTGTGTCGTCCGACTTGCTACTAATGGTTATTTGTTATTGGCGAGAGAATATTATTCTGATGTTCTCTGCTTGCAGATGTGAACCGCGACTAATTGCTCACCGGAAGGGTGTTCATCTGGAGGAACCCGAGGAAGAAGACGAAGATGATAAGGGAATCCTGATTGGAAGGAGGACCGGACCCATCCGACCATCCGTCATCGTGTAACCAGTTAGTCAACACCTCATTCACAGTTATAGGGCAAATTGCCCACTATTTGACACCTTTACAAGTAAATCATTGCCTTTCACGAATAAGAATAATATCCATCTCCAAGCTCCTTGTAAATGTCTTTTCACGATTCCCACATCTCTGGTCTTGTATAATACAGGATGCTTTTTTGCATCAGAATACGGTTAGCTGCGCACTCATCACACTATTTTGTATTGTAAGATGACCGAAAATGTTATATTTGTATAATGAGATGGATGGATCATCTCTATGAGGCTTTTCCCTGAATGTTTTCTTCTGTCCTCATATTTTGTCATATCCATTGTATCATTTCTGCAGTAGCAATTGTCATTGTGGTATTCAATACCAAATTCTCTGTGACTTTTCCTTCTTTGTGATCATTTATTAGTTGAATAACATTGTAGATGTTTTGTGCGTTGCCTCTATACGTTTTACACATGTGGAAAACTCAGAAAATCGGATAATATTGAACTTAAAAATTGATTTATCGAGCAGCATCTTACAAGTATCATACAAGTTTATACTGTATAAAGAGCATTCAATAATTACATGTCCCGTACATATTATGGAGAATGAGCACCCAGTGTTCATGAGTAACAAGTAAGAGATTATGCCATTGAGCCGTCCTTCCTCAACACGAATGCTAAGTTCTTCGGAACTGTTGATGGTTCCATTGTCTTCTCCGATAGTATGTTCGATTTGGAAGGGGAGCAGGTTTCCCCATTAGAATCCGAACTATTCGATAGAAGAGAACACCGATTTCGAGGAGGAAGACAAAGGCGATACCCAGGACGACCCCTGCCAGACCACCCACTTGGTTGAATAGAGCGCTCACCTGGAAGGAGCTGAGTGGCGCTCCCTTTTTAAAATATGTGTAGTGCTAACAACAAGATTATTTTTTGGAACTACTAAGTGTTGCATGATTGTAACTCTTATTGATGTCAATCTTTAAAAACAAATAGGATTTACGTCAGTTCGAAAGTGCTCGATGTACGTTGACATTTCCAGCGTCTCCATGAATACCCGCATGTATGAAACATCGGTGAGCTGACCATTGCAAGTCGCGTTCTCCGCAGAAGACACGCAACCCTTTGCCTATACGAGAACAACTAAATTACGAGAAAGGCATCCTGTAATGACACACTAATAAAGTGTTGTAAGCAGTAATAGATAGAACATGACACTTACCTGTAAGGAGAAAGGCATTTTAGCAGCAGTGAGAGTGTAGTCTTGTGTGTTGCACGACTGGGGACAAGTGCACTCTGGCCATGCTGAGGGATCTCCACGTGACGTCGACATGTTTTGTACACAAGGAACTAAGAATCTCTGGTCTGATTTTCATTAAAGTTGCCCCAAATGTTTTCGATGATGCGAAAACGCTTAGATGCGAACGTTCATACTTCTGATTATTTCAGGAAGACAGTCATTTTCACGGTAAGGAAAGAGAGTGTTGGATAGTGTAGTGTGTGCATAGGAGACATACTTTGGGTGATATTGCAGCTGGTCACATTGGGTGGTCCCAAATAGCTTGGATCACTACAACCGCAAATTCTCACTGCTGCATCCTGGTAGCAAGAACGATAGCATCCCTGAATAGAGAAAAAAACGTCATTTTGTTTTCCGTCAACTGTAATTTATGAACAATGTTCCTACATCGATACTGTACGATCCGGAGAAATAGTACGACTGCGCAGCCTTCACATTTGTAGCACATTTCGGTTTTCCACCAGCGAGAAGTGTAATCGTGCTCTGCAAACGATACTTATTAGTAAGATATTGTGTAATAAACAAATAAATTAAGAATAAATTTGATGACTTATTGTTAGCAAACGGCGTTTGTTAAGCTTACAATTAGGTGGGCGGCGGCAGAGCTCACGGGATTCATCTATCTTTCATCGTCGATGACAATAAAGAAAACATGACGACAAGGCAAGCAAAGAACATCAAAAACGTATAAAAAGAACATCAAAAAGAACGTTTGTGTAATTATTCTTATTTGTCAAGCACTTTCTGGATAACCTACTGGAGTGAGTCGTAGTTGATCCATGAATCCCGGATACGTATTGTATCGTGCACTCTCTACGAAGATATCCGACCCATATGGATGGATGAATACGCTGATCCCCGCTGTGTCCACCCATGGAAGATACTCGTTCTGGTCGATCTTCAACGATACGAAAAGACCTGGAATTACGAATGGGCTTATGAAGAGAGAATCAAGTGAAGGAAAGAAAGAAGAATACCTCCAGTAGCGCCAATCATTCGCCCATTGTACGTTATCGGGAGAGAATAATGATTAAATGAGAAGCAGTTTCCCAGAGAAGGGTCATTCAGACTGTACAGTTGAGTGCTGCAAAAATGTATTGGACTTTTCCATTCCTCAAGAAATTACCTGATGTTTAGTGTTCGCCGTTCAAAACTGGCGTAATTAAAGATTTCGTAGACATCCCAACTCATGCTTCTTCTCTGTTCGGGAGTGAGGAATGAGAGAAGAGATGGCAGGGCAACTGTGATCGAGGTTGGAGTCGAGGATGCCATGTACTGGAATGCGTTCAATGCACAATTCCTTCTCTTGCTCATCACCAAAAGGTTCAGAAACGCACATTCAGTGTTTGTTGGGGGTCCAGTCCAAGCAGTGTACTTGCAGTGTTCAGGGACGAATTAGCTGCAAATGAAAAGTTGCTAACAATAAGAAGCCTACTGATCGAGCAATAGTATCCTTTGTATTGGTCGGTGCAGTTGCACAAAGGAATCGATTGATCCAGATTGCATGTCGCGGTCTCATCCACCGTATTACATCGCGTGGAAAACTCTGTTCCGGCAGCATTGATGTATGGTGTGCATCTACCTGAAATGAGAGCAATGGTCAACATCGATCCGTCCTCACTCGTAGCTGTTGTTGTCCCCACAGTAGGAGTAGATGCAGGTGTTGTTGTTACAGCATTCATTGTTGTTCCTCCAGATGAAAGTGTGGAGAGAGTTGAGGCAGTTGTATCGGTACTTATTGTCGAGGCTATACTGGCCGTCTGTGTGCTGGCAGTTGTGTCGGTACTCATTGTTGAGGCTGTACTGGCCGTCCTAGTTTCTGTTGTACCAGTACTTGGATGTGATGAACTCAGACTGGAAGGAGAGGATTCAAGGGACAGTGTCGATGACTCGCTCGTCACCGTTGAAGCACTCGATGAATCATCTGAAGCAATTATTCGGGATATTCCTATTTGAAATCATTGCATGCATACTATACCTTCAAGCAAAGAATACCTTGAGCAGTTGTCGTGGTCTTCGTGCTTCCCCCGGATGTTGTTGTGCCTGCAGTCGACGACACGGTGGATGTTGATGATTCTGAAGGCCACTCACAATCTAAGGACTGCTCCGGCATCTATTATTTGAGAAAAATATGCTGGCCGTTACCGTTACCGCAGACCCTGTTTGCACTGAGTATGCAAGCACTGGCTAATGTTAGAGTGATTTTAATACTTCTCTCTACGTTAAATATAATATAATACCTCCCGTGTTGGTGGAACCAGTAGAAACAGCAGTTCCCGCTGTTGTTGTGCCACTGGAACTCTCTGTGGCAGTAGATATTGATGTTGATGTCATGCCAGTCGAGGATGAAGTACTACCTCCAACACGTGCTATGATTTCGGTGTCCATTGTTTAGTGTGGGAAGGGGGGGGTGGCCATAAAAGGCTGTTGTGTCTGTTTGCGTCATATCCTCATGCCACCGGCACATTCCAAGTGTTTCCTGATCTTGCACCGAGAGAACATTACGAATTCATCGGCGTGTTTAGAGATAAATAGCCAACTGTGGCTTGCAAAGACTATAGTGCTGCAGGTGCAGAGCTGCACTGTATTTCTCCAACTGGCCTAGAGAATATTTCGTCTTTGATGTCTCTTGTTTGTAGCTATATTTTTGTCACAATAGACGAAATTGCTCAAGTATGCGACTTGCTCAACCTTCCAACTATCAACACTCACTGTTCTCTGTTTGAAATGAAGCGAAAATGTATGGCTTGCTTGGATACGGTAAACAACGCTCTAGTATTGCATTTTTGCCGTGAAGACGCAACTAAGAAACTAAAGAAAAATCTCGGTGGTCATTGATCAATCTCAGTGAAATGTTTTCCTACAATGCAGAAAAAAATCATCTAGGGCAGCAAAAAACAATATTGAGATTTGAACTTTGTTGTAGTATTACATACTGTATAATGTTCATGAGAACAAGATATTCAAATAAATACCATCGGGCTTGGTTAGCGAGAATATAAAGAAACTGAAGCACTTGAGTGTATTTTATATGTGAGGAAAATTGTTTCTATCACACTCCACACACGATGATTCGTTTAGTACAAAGCAGAAAGAAAATAACTTGCCATCTGTTGTCTCTGTATTTGCAGTGGTGGTGGATTCCGAGGTTGTTCCGGCTGCCGTCGTGCCTTGTGTCGTTGTGGGAATGGCTGAACGTGTGAATTTGTAGTGCAATTAACCTCTATCCTATCATAAACTATCAATCTTTGGTGTTCCTCAACTCGAAATCCTACACGCAAAGTACGTTTACCCACCAGATCCGCAGTAGAAATCGGTTTCAGTTGTCGGTGTGTATGTATAGGTGGCATTGATCGGAATGTTCCACGTCGTTCCACTGCTACACGTCGCGTTCGATATAGGCAGATACTGGTTCGTGTCTGCATCGTACACCTGCATATTTCCAGTCAATCCACTCTTTTCTATCGGAGCTAATCGATCGGATTCATCAGCGTTGAAAAATTCTTCCTTCTCAGGTAAAAATGGTAGGAACATCAAAGAAGGAATCAAAAGAGAGTTTTAAACTACATACACACTCATAGAAAAGAAGTGAACTTACGACAAATGAAGATGTGTAGCAATAATAGTACGTGCAACCGGGGAAGGGTTCATCGGGGATCGTCCCCGAGCAGAATTCGCAATCCCCCTGGTCAATGTTCGCCTGACACGTATCGCTCGTACAAATCACTGAAATATTCAGTTAATTGCTCATCTGCCAAGAAAATTCTTCCTTCTGTGAGAGTCTAACAATAATTGCAAGAAAGAAAGAGAAAGCAAAAAAAAAATGTCAATGACAATAACTCACAAGTGTTTACTGCGTATGTGATTGATGCAGTACCTAAAATACAATAAATTCGTACAGAAGTTCGCTGTTACTTACCTGACAATAGAAGAGCCCGTAGAAGGCAGAGCATTATTCCTTTTGTGATAACATCTACTCCAGGAGAGAAGTAAGCAAGCAGTGGTCAAATAGTTCGTTACTATCGAACGATGCTTGGCAGAGCAGGGAAAGAACCAAGAATTGTCGAAAGTCTTGAATCACTTCCAGAGTGGAGTCCAGATTATCCCGGGCAACACCCTGTTATGGCCAAAGGGGAGGGGATGAAAAGACGAAAAGCACAATCGAGAGAGTCGACAGGCAGCTTCTGCTGTGATCTTGCATCCGGTACATTCAATAGGACATTACAGTAGATCGAAGCGTCGCCGGTAGATCAAGCCAACATTTGCTATAGATGTGTGGTGTCGCATGACTTTCCCTTTGTTGATTTGCGTCGTTGGAATTCTCTATGAGGCCAGTCCCCATAAACGTGAATTCCTGACGCGTCTTGTGCATATTTCTACTGTGGTCTTCCTGCACGGCTCTCTTCAGTTGGGGCACAAGCATGGACACAAGACACAACCCACAGCTTTCGTATTTCAGATAATTGTTTCCATTTATCAGAATCATAAGTAGTTCAATCATGGGAAACGCAACTTTAAATAATACTGTCCTGAGCCTTAGTGCCTCCTTTCAACAATCCATGTATGCTGGGGATCTTTGCGCTCTTTGTGCAATTCTTCTCGTAGTTTGTTCCCTCCTTGTCGATGGTTATTTTTGCGTTGTCATATGATTTCTGACACTCACTAGGTTTATTTTCTGTGCATTTATTTTTGTCTTGAAATATCGATACTTGTTGTATGCATCAAGAGACGTACTTTTCCTACTACAAGTTGATAGACAGTACACAGGCGGTCTTCGAAAGCTGATATCTGGAAATAAGGAAGTGCACAAACACAGTATTGCGAATTAGTGTTGGCAAAAAGCGAACTCCTTATTGTTGTTCTTGTTAGTACTTAGTCATACTTTCTATTAATGATAAAAACATTATATTAAATAAATATATATTGAAAAACGTTGGATCGCAATTTCCATATATCGTTTTCTGTGAATGAAGAGCATGTTTCAAAGGATACGACATGGAGAATCCGCCTACGTTCCAAAGAACAACCAAGGGAGGAAACATGACATCTGCAGAGAAGGAGTGTAGAGGCAACAAACACATTCTACCCATATATTCGTCAGAATGAATCACAACATGTTTCCAAGCTTGAAGTCGTACTATTGTAATGCCATTCAATAGATTCTGATGACTACGGTACCGTAGACATTCTTGGAGAGATGTGGAAATGACTGAAGCCGTTATCTGATGTTTGCTTGTCAACTAAGTTTAGCTTTGAGGCATGCCATTGATGACTGTTTGCGAAGTGTCATTGACACTCTTCTTCCTGTCAACAGTAACCAGACCCCTGATGGTAGTTGTTAGTGTGGTTACCTCGATATGACTCTTGTGTTACTATTCTGTGCCATGGCTCTCTTTCCATTTGTGGAGTCCGTCTGCACGACGACGGACGATCCAAAGTAAGTTCAATTCTGATAACAACTTCGTTGCCACTCACAACACATCACGTTGAGACAGCGGAACCTCCGCTGGTCCCAAATTTGCATAATCATTTGTTCTTGTGATCGAAGTCATTGTTATCGTACGCAAATTAGGCTCTGTGAACCGGCGGAAATAACACGCTATGACAATTATATTATCAGATGCGTACGACTGACTGTCATCATAGCTTCCAATAAGATGGACTGAATGAATAAGATTGCACGACATACATCCCACTTACAATTAGAGTCACATCACGTTGAAGCAGTGCAGCTTCAGTCGGTCTCACATTAACATATTCCTTGTTCTCGCAAGAGAAACCTTCGTCGATACGGTAGACTGGCGGGAACAGCATGCTGTGAGAGTACAGTTGCCTTCTTGCAGTTGCGCGACATGGGCGGCGAATGGATTCTGTTCCACCAATGGTTACACTCGCCGCCAGATACGCAATTATTGCTGCACAGCGTGTGCGGATGCATTGAAAGATGGATCGGCCGGAGGAGGAAATCAGAGGAATCAGAACAAACCCGGAAAGGGCAAAAAGGATGGCCGAGGAGGCAATCGAGGGAATAAGAAGGGAAGCAGAAATTGTACCCAACCTGACGCACAAGCGTACGTTTCCCCTTTTATAATATCAAACACAAATCTCACAAAAAAGTACAAGTCATTGGCAGTTCGTGTAAGTGTAAGAATTCTAGCTATTTTCCCATTGTAAGCCAATTCCTATGGTACCAAATTCATAGTTGTGAGGTTTCATGTTACTAGTGAGTTCATTCAGATGCGATTCATGGGTGGCGAATGGCTTCTGTACCAATGACTTCTACACGGACGAAACGAGGAGCAAATACTGTTGCAAGGCGTGTTTCGGATGAACTGAACACTATCATATTCGAACGACAGACGCTGTCGACAGAGAAACGGGATTTACAATTCTCACTAAATAAACTGTTACACAACCCCGTTTGTCTTTTTGGTTACTGTATGCAGAGTAATAATTTCTCCAATATTTATATCTTTCAAAGCAAATAAATAAAACAGCTCAAAACAACTCATTCAAAGCAGAACCATACGCATCGCATAGTACACATTTAGTAATATCCTCTGTATCTTAGTAATAAATAAATCTAAATATACATTTAGAAAACAAAAACAATCCAATACGAAAGTACGAGCATAAATTGCAAGAAAATACGCACGGCAAATGGAAAGTAAACACAACAAATGGTTATCACAGGTAAATGATATACGGAGGGCAAATGTGTCAAATAACTTATCCCAGGCCATGATCCTCGAAAAACCCTTGTGGCGTCTCCTCCTGAACACATATTGTTACTTCAAACTAACCTCGACTAAAAAACTTGAAAAATAATGTTAGCTGAAGAAACTGGATAGAAACCTCGTTTGTGGTAAGGTTTATACAATTCATTTACATATTTAAAAAAGACAAAACTTGTCTTGTTCTATGACATACCTCTTGAATCAAATCTTGTGCAGCGATTGCCTTGAGAACTTGTTTTTTGCTCGTTTCTTGGATCTCACCGGCTAACAAGAATTCGTCCAAAATAAAGTACGCCTTTTCGAAGTTGAAGATGATATCCAATTCGCAAACCTGCATAGAATTACATTAGATGATCGGAAATTCCATCAACTCGTACAAAAAATAAAATCTAACAATGAGATAAACGCGATGAAATGAATGCATTTCCAGCAGAGCTACGCTTCCGTCGAAGCCGACTGTTCCAGAGGAGGGGCAAAGAAGGTATTTACATTTGTAAAAAAGGGAAAAGCACATAAAACGTAGAAAATATTCAAACATGAGGGGTAAAATACCCCTTTGGTCACTCAAAAGGAGGAGCAAAAGTGAGAGTGGGCTCCGCTGAAGGGCGTCGCGTAATCCAAAGTATAAAAATAGAGCAAAGTTGAAAGAACATACACTTCCGAAATATTTGTCGAGAAGTTCGACGTATCGGTGGATCACCTCGAGACACAACAACTCGTTGTCCGTCTGCTCGATGGCACAGCAAAAGTACAATGAAGCGTATCTATAAAGATTCAATAACATATTTGAAAAATACGCACTGTAAATATCTGTACATTTGTCACAAAACAGCAATAATATTAATGTGAAACGCATTACCCCTGCCTCCAATGAGCATAAATATGGAGGCTCATGATGCATGATCTCAGTGTTGATCCCCCTAAGGCGCTAAAGATAACATTCTTCTACTTTTATCATTACTATAATATAAGCAATATGATTCTTTTAATGCCATATGGCGTCTCACCCACAGGGGCTAATGGGGTGGCTCGGTGCAGACATCAAACGATCAGTTCAAATAGGGTGGTGACACCGAGTAAGTTTGTTGCCCAGCGGGTCACCACGTTTGATGTCACCACCATGTTTTCGAATCACTGATCATTGTCTTCCGCAATAATTATTTCAGCAACGAGTAAAAAACAGTTGTTTAATTTTTTCCACAACATGCGCAACAGTAATAACCAAGTTGAGCGCTCGAGTTACCGTGACAGCTGTAAGTTTTCCAAAGTGAACTGGACCACAAAGGCAAGAAAGAAGAAACAGAAATCCACAAACCGTTTATAGACGATTTTCAGTTCCTTGTACTCGAGGAAGGCGCACATCTTCGGCTTTCGGGCAAGAATAGCGGTGATCAGCTCGCGACAGATCTTCTTCTTTTGCTGAAAATCTTAAGTTAGTATTAACAATGCTTAGTTTGAATAAAAACGCTTCCATCAACAACAAACCTTATCTTGATACGCCGTGTACCATTTCTGCAACCGGAGCTTGCCTTGTCGGCTGAATAGCAGCATGAACTGCATCATGATTGGCTCCTGCAACCTCTCCTTACTTACGGAATACTGGTACCAAGTTGTAAGGTTAAAACAAATTACCACGACACATCCCGGTTAAAACTGCGCACGCAGCAACTTCGGCCCATTTCTACCGTAACCTGGATCATCTCAGCACTACATTATTTTTGGTGTATTTATTTTATTCATTTTGATGTGTTCGCGAGTTGGGTTTGTTTCCGTTGTTTTATTGTTCATCACTTGTTGATGAGTGAACCTCCATCTCTAATTGCGTTCCAAACTTCTAAAACGCCCAGTTTATATGTAATCAGCTCTGCTACTTAATGACGGTCTTATAAAAAATTGATTCATTTGAATTCCCGTTTTTTTCGAATATACAACATACTTCGAACATCTTTTAATTTAAAATTAATGTATATCTACGTATCTACTCTAATTTCTTCTCTTCTCACTTTTTTTTTTACCGGTTTCGAAACATTTGGTTTTCACGTGCTTGCACTTTTTGCTTTTTCGACGATGGTGTGCCGTAGTAATCCCCGTCATTTGTATCATAAACACTCCAATTTCAAACCTGTATTACAGTGGAAGATGTCGGCGGTGCCTGACCCGGAGGAGTTGAGTCTGGAGGATGGATCGACACAGAGTACGAATGCAGAAGCCGTATACGAGGTACTTTTGCTCTTCTCTTTATCAAATGACATTGGTCACACTTACAATCAATTATCAGACTTGCCTTTTTTAATGGTTAGTCACTCTTCGTACTGGTTTCCCACTGTGTTTTTTTGCTTATTGACCCAAGTCGTTCAAAGCGATCTGTCGTGTCTGTCAGCAAAACGATGGCAATATGCTGAGTACGTTTTTGTATCATTGGTACATATATTAGTATCCTCATATAACAAATAGTTTCTTTTCATGCAAGATTCATTTATGTTGAGGTCCGAAAATATGTTGGTTTTTCAGGCGATGGATGAACCAGTTGAAATGGAGGTAACGGACAACACCGAAGCGACGCCCGCCGAGACACCCAAACGACGAAACAACAAGACTGGTTAGTTTCTTTCCTAAAAAGTTGCTTGGAAATTATCCTGAAATGGCTTTATATATCAAAGAACGTTGTATTTTGCCAAATCTATAGCAACTTTTCAATGAATTGAACATACTTCAGAGAAGGAGCTCACGCCTTCGCAGTCTTGTCATCATTTCAAACATCGCGTGCTCACTCCTGCCGTTGATGTTGAAAAAATCGTTCAGAACTATGATGGATACGCACTCATAAATAGACTCGAGGTATACTGTAGCCATTTAGCACTACGTTTCTGGAGACATTCGTGTATTTGATGGCGTCCTTACAGGTGTTGATCGACTGTTGTCCTCCGCTGGAGGGCGAGGCTTTCGCAGCACTCGTCACATATCTCAAAGACGTATGTCCTGTGTTTGTGATATTCAGTAAAGTTTTTCGATTGGGTTAAAATTCCTAGTAAGTATTTATGTGAAAAAATAAATGCGCAAAGATGACTTGCGCACAAACCATGTGACTTATGCCTTAGATTAATTGTAATGAATAACTGTATTTCAGCACAAATGTCTAGTTATGTTTGGTTTATTACCAAATGACAAAATGTATGTAGATTGGTTGCTTACAAAATTTGACGATTGGGGCTTGTGAGTTGTCAGGGTCGGCAGTTTCTGCTTGGTAAATTGGCTTAAATATTGTTGTTTTCATTATATTGTATAGTTTGTTATTATATGTTCAAAATGTAACAATGAAAATTCAGTCAACGATGAATACTGCGAAGTATGCGGCCACGTACGCAAAGGCGGAAAAGAAGGGACGGGGTGACCTGCCTCCCATCGACAATGCATGGGTACGGTAACCGTGTAGTTACTGGCGTATTTATCCCATCATTGAACGAATAATTTACTTCCTACTAGGGAGGTGGCTCCTACGAGACATCGTTACAGTTTCTTCCATTTGGAAGAACGAGTCACGGAAATGAGTACTGTACATTCAGTGCTGCTGACCATGAATGTTGTTTCTACACTTCTTACTGTACCCGTTTCAGTTGGAGACAATGAACCAAAGATCAACGACGAAGACCGATGTGCTCAATGCTGACTTCAAGAAACAGAAGGATGAGGGGGTCAAGGTATTATTTGTTATTATACTGTCTGTCCATGAGAGTATTGTTATCCGTCTGCAGATGAGACTTCTCGCACTGCTGCACAACGTTTAGATTCTTGGCTTTGTGAAAGTGACGAAAGTGTTTTGTAAATAATACATAATATTTATCTGCTGCGTTTTGCTTATATGAAAGCAGATGTGATTGTTGTACATACAGGAGTCGACACGTCGTGCGATGGAGGATCTGTTCGCGCATTATGTCAACACAGGACAGCTTCTCGAAGCGATGAAACTCTACAATCGAGGAATGCGGGAATACTGCTCGCAGATGAAACACGTTGTACAGGTATGGGCCACCCTCTTCTATATATTTTTTTATATTTCTGAACATCGTCAGACAATGTCATTTTTTGCCCACCATTTCGTTTTAAACTTTCCTATATTTTACAGTGAGACGCGTTTAGCAACGAGGTCTTTTTTCAGATGTGGTTGGTTTGGATAGAAACGGCTATTGGATTTGGTGACTGGACTCGTGTCGAGCCGCTCGTCTCACAAGCCGAACGATCTCTTGTCGAGGCCGACGAAGCTGAAACTGTAAATTTTATCATCGTCACATTTAGTGTTTCTTCTGAATGATATTTGATCATGCATTTGGATGTTCAGGTAGCGGCTGGATCATCGGCGGTGGCATCGCGTGCTGCTCAGTCTGTTGCACAGAATGCCGTCAAGACCAATCGACTGACGATCAATACTGCCAAGGTTTGTTTCTTCTTGCGATTCGCTTAAGTTGCAATACATGACTTTGACCTTCTCTCAATATCTGCAAAGTGCATCAGGAACTGATTATTTCCAGACAAAAGTGAGTGCAGTTGGTGCGCTGATCCATCTTTTCCACAACAAAGTGAAGAATGCCACCGACTCGTTCCTCAAGGTATTTTATGTTTCTCACCATTCTACATGTTTTAAAGCTTACCCCAGAATGGTTCGGCTTTGTTCTATTTGTAAATCCAAATCCTGTCGGCTTGTTAGCGTCACATGATATTAGTTGAAACAACTCCATTTCTTGAGTTGATGCCGTGTGACGTGTACAAGTTGTCAAGATTTACACTCACGTATCAAACAAGGCCGAATCATTAAAAAGTTTATGGATAACCCCCCCCCCCGTGTGCCAAATGCAGGGTAATCATTAGGGGGTTTTAGTGAAATTCCGTAGTTCAGTTGTTGATGATGTTATTTTGAACCTTGCAGGTGGACGCCGATTTCCTTGATCACAAGTGGGTGATGACAGTCGGGGACATCGCCCGATACGGGTCCATCTGTGCACTCGCGTCGTACAATCGAGATGAGATCAAGAAGAAGTGCATCGGGGGCGACCAGCTGTTCAGGTGAATTAATGTGTAGGAATCAGATGCCGTTTCGAATCTTCGCTTTCCTTAAATGCGCAATGAGAAAGCAATGGTTCCCACAAAGTTTTCAGTATTTAACTTTCTGTGTCTCTGCTTTGTCCTTAATGACTACAGTGAGGTACAATGACAACAACCAGCATGTTTTATTGTGTTCATATTTAGGAAGTGTCTGGAAGCAGAGCCGAAATTGACAGATATGTTGTCGGATTTCACACGAAGTCAGTTTGGACGATGCTTTGATTATTTGGATTCCATCAAGGATCAGGTATTTTCACTTCGAGATTATCAGGATTAGTGTTTGCTTATTAAGTTGATGAAAATAGGTCATCCTCAAAACGCCAAATCCAAGCGCATCTAGGTCTTGATACAATGTACTTGTGATATCTGTCAGATTTACGGTGCTGTGCTGTTAGGAAGATCCTATTCAAACAGTACATTCATGTGAAGTCTGGCGCTCGCATGCCTCATATTCACAGCATCAGGATTAGACCTCCGCCATATTTTGAAATGCCTTTGGTTGACACAATAACTCTTCGTTCAACCCCATTGATAGCCGAGACTGTCTTATTGTGTGCCATTCAGTTGTTGCTGGACCCGTTCGTGGGGAATCACGTGCAGTCGTTGTTCCGTCTGATCCGGAAGAGGGCGCTCTCCCAGTATCTCCAACCATTCGCCGTCGCCGATCTCAATCTCATGGCTGATCTTTTCCGGACAAATGTTCACAGTGTAATCGACTATTCTCCTTTGTCATATTGCACATTTACACCAAAGATCAAAATATCATCGATGTGTAGATGATATTCTAAGAAAAAAACAAAATATGTAGAAATGATGTTCAATTGTTAAATTGTAATAATAATATGTTTTTTTCAGCTGTGCGACGAGTTGATCGATCTGTTGGATGGGGGCGAATTGGAGGGACGGATCGACGAGAAACGACTCGTATTCGAGAATATTCCCATCGACGAAAGGGAGCGAGTCCACGCCAAGTATCTCTTTACACCATGTATCCACTTGTGGGAACTTCTCATACCGAGGATGCTTGATATGTTAACATTTAGTTGAATGTATAGGATGCGTTTGTGAAAGACGTGTTATAATTAGTATTCATGATCTTATTGTAGTATATCATGTTTTTACAATTAGATATGTTCAACCAATGTTGTTTTGAAGTACAATGTGCCCTTACTGACGGTTGTTTCAGAGCAATTCGTGAGTGCGAGACGATGTTGTCCCGAGCAGAGTACATGATCCTGCGGGCGATCATCCAACAGGGACGGATCTGCGTGACGGGAGATGCGTTCACGGGACACGGAATTCCTTCCCTGAACAGTCGAGGGAAGAGGAGGGGAGGACACAATGACGATGGTGGGTGCCCGAGGGTTATTTCGAAGAATAGAGCACTATCTGTGAGTAAGTAGGTGTTCTTACTTCTTGTTTGACTTCCCATCTCAGGAGAAGCTTGCTGATTCTGCCAACAATAAGCTGTAAGTTTGGTCAATATACTAACACGTGATCCTCGTTACGCTTTGAAGTTTTGCGTTAATATACAAATGTCTGCTGCATGGGGGACAACGTTATTGTAGCATTTAATATGTTTTTGTATTTTTTGTAATCCTTATCGATTGGGTATATTCGTATGTGATTCAGAGACGGGAATGCCGTTGATGCGTGGAGTGAAGTCCCACGTGATGCGCATGCTCCGCCCCTCTCAACAACATCAAGTCGTCCCACCGACCACCCACGATGTGGACAGCAGCGAACTCCATGAACCCGAACCCGACCTCTGAACAACTCACTCCTGCTCTCGCTCCCTCTCCCTCTCCCACTATCACACTCACACACAACTACGGTAACGTTTTGTTATATGCTACTGGTTATTATCATAGTTTCTGTTTCGAGGCGGAGTTGTAAGGTTTTGGGCAGGTTTTGTTTTACTAGCTTGATAATGGGTTTTTATCGATTTGTACCGATCAAGCGTGAATAATTAATTATATTGCACATGTGATCAGTTGCTTAGTCTGTTTTTCGTTATATTTATTTTTCGATGTGCCTCATGGATTTGGATACTTTTGGAGATGAGCGGAACATTGTGTGGGCTGACAGTGCATGCTGACAAAGAGGCCCAGTCCGAACCCATGAGAGGACTTCCACCGAATGCTGGTTATTCCTTTATAGTCTCCGGTTCATTCGGTTTCTGCCGGGTTCCTTGTACCCATATTTCTATAGTTTTTGTTGTTCATTCTCCACTTTCACTGTTTTCTCTTCATTTTGCCCGTCTGTCCTGTCTATTTGGCAAATTGGGTAGAACAGTATGCTGTATACGCTGGTTCTCGTTGCCAATCCGGCTTCTCCATATACTGCTAAGAACCGCATTTTCTGGAGTAGACTCGTATGTTTTTCCCTTGTCTTGTGAACTTCTCTTTCTCCCCCCTTATTCTCTGTATGTTCCTGTCTGTTCTGTGGTGTTGCGAAATGAGTCTCAAATATGTTTTGTATCATAAAGATTATTTAAATGCGTTGTGTAGCATGGTATGAAGTGAGTCTGCTTTAGCATTTAGGATTTGTTGTTGGAGCGCAAGACAGATCTACTGTTAAGAGGAATGCCGTCTATGTCATAGGAAAAAGTTTTTCAATACATGTGCATGTGCGAGGGCTACCTCCAGTGTACTGTTTCTGGCATTTCTTGCGATTTGTGGTTGTTTCCGATGAAAATCATGAGAGCGAATGGAATGTCGTTGTAATGGTTGTTTCCTACTGTGGAATGAATAATTGCTGTCATTCGTTTGTTTTGAGTGCCTTGTGTTCTGATTGTGAGCAGAAAGCGAAGAAAAGGTATGCAGAATTTCGAGCAAGGAATGCAAAATGTTATTATTGGGATGTGGGAAGAGAGAAAAGATTGCAGAATATCTGATGTTGCAGTGTTTTTTTGCCACATGCCTATGTAGGACATCTCGTCCTTGTGTGGTGATGGTCATTCGTGAGTCATCGTTGTTGCATGAGGGAAAACCGTCAGGTCCTTGCGATTGGATTAGACATACACGCACTTTTCTCTTTCTTTGACTTTTTCTCTGATTTGGGTTTTCATTTATAATGAAGCTGATAATAAAGAATAGCAATAGAAAACGAGTAATTTGCTAATTAGACACTTGCAGGATTTTGAAGCTCAACATAGGCGTGCTAGTTGTTGCTGCACAGCACAAATATACACTTGACAGTATTTTGCTTTCTTACAACTCGCAAGTGTTCTGACCAGACCGTAATTTATTCAGCTTGCTCATCCATGAGATACATTTGATTTGCATACTGTGAGGAAATCAAGAACTATGTCGAACTACTTACTTTTTTCGTTGTTTGTGTGTTTGTTTTGTGAATATCCTAACAATGAGACTATTACGGATTACCAACAATGTAAAGTTAAAGCCTATCCATCAATATTATCCAGAACTGTCAGTTGCTAAGTAGTCTTGTTCCTATAATACATACATTTACAACTTCATCCGGTACTGATCTTTTGCAAATGTGAAGATAACTTGGCAATAGGAGCAACCACTGCTCTTGGAAACTACCAGTTCGCAATTTGTATGTTCTCTCAACTGCATTCTACTGTCGAGAGATCATCGAGTGAAATAACTTCTTACTGGAATGGATGCAACAACAAAAGAAATTGTGCAGCCGTCAATCAAAGTTATCAATACTGGAACAAGTAATAAGAGCAAAGAGATACTTATCAATTACTGGCGACACTGAATTTCACATGAAACGACAGCAAAGGACAAGGTGATGTGTTCTAATGGTCATCGATAAGACGATTATCCATAGTGGAAGCGAGATATGTATCTGTCCCAATCAGGTTTGTCCTCCCCGTTCTACTCTCTATTTGACGCCTATTAGAACCCTAACTTTTACTTTAATGTATTTATTCAAACATTTTTTGTTACAAAACTGTCTGCCTGTAACCGAAATGCTCCAGAGGAAAATCATTCTAACAATAAGATTGTTTTGCATATTATTCCTTTGCTAACAATGTGTCATTTGAACTGCCATGTGTGTTCCCCACTACCACAGCGTGATATATGCTGGCCTTTCTGATCAAACAGTATTACTAGTTTTCTTATCGATGGTGGTGTTGTGGGATAGCATTGCATTGAGTGACAAGTTGTCGCATATTTCTCCCTTCTCTCGGCTCAATATGTATCTGCGAACACTTGTGACCATACCTTCTTACGTTCCATTGTGTTCATCACAATATTCGTTCTGTTTCATTGTCATTGTCACCAGCTTCCAATCATCCTTGTGACATTGGCGATGTGCACAAGCTGTGAGAGTAAGCCATCGTTGTGAGATGTGTTGCATTGACCCGTTGGCCATGGCTCAATCTTCATTCCCTGACGGTTATCACAAGATCTTGCGCGAGCGTGTGATGATAATCATTTCCGTTATTGTAAGGCTCTTTATCTCCATTGACTGGCTGGCCTGTTTCCACTGGAACCGCATTTTGTTAATGTTTTTGCGTCTACGAGTATGGCCTTACACGGGAACGGTCAGATCTTGTTCTTGCACTTTAGTGCCAACACTTACAATTAGTCACTTGTTCCATTTTCACGCTGAATCCGGTAGTTTATTCAGTTTTTTGTAAAAGAGAATTATGTAGCCGGTGATAAAAGTAGATCAAAATGGCTATCTATGGATTTTCTTCCTTCAAGGTTAAAGTTTTGGGCCTAAGCGAATTCATATGCTTTCGTTGGAATATAAAGAAGAACCATCAAAGTTATAAGTAGTTTTTCCGTTACAAAAACTAAATACACCATTAGAATCAGCGGAAAAACAGTGCAACTGACCAAGTTTTGGTGCTAACGAGATCTAACCGTTCATTTGTTAGTGTGAAATGACTTCTCAATTGTGCTAATGCATCATAGCGGACAGAAAGCATACATGTAGCACTCTTTCATGGCACAATTATTAGTGCTTTGAACAAATGGAAGCTTACCTTGTATTGATGTCTAGCGATATTCTGTAGCCGTATCTTCCTTCCCACAGTCATTCGCCTACTCCGTTATAACCGCGTTACGCATTGTGAAGTATCTCTGACAATAACGGTGTTGTTGTAGCAATTCTGGTCAATGCTTGGATGTACTGGTCGGTGTTGTTAGTGTCCATCGTAGAAGGGACCGTCATCTCGACCAGCCTCCTCTCCTGTCAACGTCACTGCAACGACAATTACATCGTCTGTTTGAATACACTTAGGTTCCAGTAATAAACAAACTATGTTTAATTATTCAACTTACTGAACTCATAGATAATGGGTTAGGAACTAGACGTGGTTGGACATCAGGGGTGCTTGGACATCCATTCGGACAATTCAAAGCCACAGGCATTCCCTCAAGGAATCTCTTCGTTCTCCATTGCAAAGTTCCACAACATGTTGCTTTCACTGGTCTACCGTACATAATTTGTGTACGATAACAACGATTTCGCTCTCTATAACAAAGGGATATGCGAATCTTGAACCGGTGGAAGTTGTACTGCCTTGATATTGTGGTTCACAATCTGATCATTGTTCCCCTAACCGTTTCGTATCGAAGGGGATACGTGTTCGATCGCATTTGTCCTTTTTTCGAATTCTTCAGATCAGGCGATGGGATAAACACGAGTTGAACGGGTAAACAACTGACGATAATTTTTTTATATTCAGAACTTCGTGTCTAATCATGCTCATTTTTCAAAATGTGATGTTTGACCAATTTGTTTTTTTCTCAATTTCGATCTTATGTTAGAGATTGCATCCGAAAAGTTTGCTTTTCTTGCAGGCATTCCCGCTCTTACGAGGAGAGTTCACGTGGAAAGAGAACTTCTTCCAGGACTGTGACCATGTCTGCAGGAAAAATGCCGTGAGCATCTTACAATTCTTATATTGCCTTATTTTATAAATCCTAACACATTTCAGTATCCATCCGAAAATCTTCTTAATTGTTGTTTGAACAGTCATTGTTATATTTGACCTGATTGATAACTTCCTGTCATCCGAATAGACATAAATGTGTTTCAGTGTGAGATTGGTTGTCGTGAATTGGAGCACTCGATGTCGTCATGTGCTATTCGATGTGCTGAGAACGTGAAAGGAGTGGACAGCTGCCTCCAGGGATGCCATGCGGTGGAACAGGCTTTCCTCGCCCAATTACAGGGTACTCTTCTTCTAAGAACGGAAGATACAACTGAGAATTGGTCATTTCAGAGTTATTGGACGCAGTCGTGGCCGAAGTCGAACTGAACGATACGGGTCTCCACGTTTCATTGTCTTTCATAGAAAGTGTTGCTACACAATTACATGAGGTGAGAAACTTTGCGCTTGCTCCAAAAATGCTGAAAAATAATACAAACTACTAAGCTCAATCACCTCCTTTAAGGTTTCTGGAACAGAGGTTAGGTGGGTTGTTCAAAGTAGATCGGAATCCCCCGCGAATGAAGGATGGACATGGCAGGAAATTGCTGACAAGGTTGTCGTCTTTCTTTGATACTACTTCTTCATGTCATTCAATTGTACTGTTGAGCAGTATTCCGTTCTGTAGCATGATGTCAACGTCTTTCTCATGAGCAAGAAACAATGTATTATATTTGCAGCCATTTCGAAATACATCATTGAAGGCCGATATCGTTCTTCAAGGAAAAGTTTCTTCGCCCATTTTTCAGGTTCGTTTGAATATTGGCATCTGGGATGGAGTCTTTTCTTGCTTTCTTTCTCAGCAGGATATTCAGGTTCGCCTGGGAATAATATGGCGAGAGCGGGTTGCGGTCTCTCGCACGACGGACTACGCGGTGCCTCCCCGATTTCTTTCTCCTCATCTGGCGCTCTCCGCGCAGCTTCAGACGGCACCCAACAAATATGCCATATGTTGGAAGAACACTCAGCCACTGGTAATATATTATATCACATGTTCAGTATCCAATTTGTTACTTGTCACTTTTCAACTTCAATTGTGTTTGCAGGCACGATATCGTGTAAGTGTGGCAACGTTGGACGGGAATGCAATCTCAGAGGCAGAAACAGTAGAAGAGTATGTCCATTCACTTATCGTTGTTAGAAAAGAGTATGCCTGCAGCAATTTGTAACACGTAGCCAACAATGAGAACATTCCGTCAGATGCCATCAACTGCGCGATCTTCCGCGTGAGAATTGCTGTCGTGCAACGGTAACCGAGATTCTCCCCGAAGGATCGACCAGCAAGGCTGGCGAATTCACAGTCAAAATCGAATTGGTGCCGGATACCAGCGATGGTAGGCTGGGACATCTTCGAATGGACTATGAGATTTTCCATGTATTACATGTGTGATATTCAGTGACGATTCCAAGTGATCCGATATTGGTCTTCGCCAATGCAACACACGTCCAGCAGCTGCCGAGTGTGAATGACTATGTCCTCTCGAAGGCGCCCACCATCATCCCATTCGATATCGTTGAAGGAGATAAGATCACCGGTATCATCTCTTCAGGGCATACCTTTCTGTTACTTGGGAATACTTTGCTGGTGTACATGATCCCTCTTATAGCCGTGTGTGGTGTGTCTTCGACGGCCGTCGTGTTGGGAACGGAACGAGGAGGATTGTTCCTCGTGTGGGTGGAAACCAACGAAACAACTCCCCATATCACACCAAAGACGCTTCGAGAACCCGATGGTGCTGCTATTACGCAAATCACGTTTGGTGAGTACTGACCGTATCTGAAATAATTCCTTCTCGAAGGGAAAGGATCAGATAGTGTGACGGAAGTGCCTGTTCAGATTCGATGCAGCGGTGTGTATATGCAGTATTGGCTCAGAAGGGGATCCTCCGATGTGCTCTCGATCCTGCTCCCTGCACTTTCTACACGGGAGATCTACTCAATCCGGTCATTTCCATCGCCATCGACTCCTGGAATGGGTTAGAACTTTTGGCCTATATAGTTACAGTTATTTAAGAATATTAGTAATCAAGTTGAAAATTTCACTTACAAAAACCTGCTAGTATTATACTTTGCCTGGTCCCTGGCCTCGGTGGTCAGGGGGTTGGTGATGGTGCCATGAAAGCGCTAAACAATGTCCGTTGAAATTGTATGATTAGCATTAACACTTGCAGGTTTATGTACATGATCAACACGAATAAGGATGTCCAACAAGGGGAGCTGTTCCCATTCAATGCAACTGATGTGTATACGTTCGCCTCTCTCAGGAAATTGTCAGGTAATCATTTACAGAATATTCTTGTAGCGGCTGTACACTTTTGAACCAGAAGAGCTGCAACTCATGAATTTAGCAAGTCACCTTGGCGTCAGGGAGCTTCAAGAGCTAAAAAAGCTGACTTCTTATTGTTAGTAAGACTATCTTTAAACCCCCTGTGCAAATGTGCCTAGTGATTTTTGTAAAGAAAAAAAAGCTTACCGCTCCTCAAGCTTAATAATTTTTTAAAACGATGTGCAGGCGAGTTCACATTGTCTCGTTTCCTTAAGATTCTGGAGGAGAGGCCGTTATTCCGGCATTAGCTTAGGGAACATAATGACAGTCGTAATCACCATAATATCGAAACCAAACTAAACTCGGACGGCCTAGATGGTTGGCCAGGCGCCTTATCCGCTCACAATGCCTGGGTATCGCGATCACAGAGTGACTTGTATCAAGCCGATCAACTCAGACAAGGGAGTGTAGGAAGTTGCATTCGCTGGACACGTTTCCAAGACGTGCGAGCTATCCCCGAAGAGAGAGTTTGCGGGGTTAACGCCCCTAGGATATATATCGCCCTCCATGGGGCCGAGTCTCATGACCGTGTGCATGGTAGATCAAGCGTTCTACCAATGTGCTATGCCCCCACCATAATATAACATTTAGATGTTTCGCCTGGAATCGCGATTGAAATGGACTACAACGAGCAGCAGTTGATTGTTGTACTTGAGAATGGTTAGCTCTTATTCTTATGCATGGCTAACAGATAGGTAGTAGTATAGTTGAATCAATTTTTTCTCAAGAAATGAAATGTAGGACAATAATGTACAAGCTTTAAAAGAATAAACGCCCTTGTGTTATATGTAGGCACAATTGTACGTCGAGATGTAATCACTGGAGAAACTCGACCGTACCGAGATTGGTCGTTCGCGGATGTTCGACTTCTCCGACAGGCCGATGGACGATTGTTCTGGCTGAAAAGGAAGTGTGGGGAGGGCGAATACGATCAGGTTTGACATTATAAGCAGTACATCCACTGCCATCCCACACTCAGTCTTCTGTTCCTGTTCAGGTTTGCTTCTACTCAGAAGACGCTTCAAAGAAGGCTGCCGACGAGAAGCGATACAGCAGGTGCGGTCTTCTGTTATAGTAGATACCATCGACTCTGACAATACCCTTGGTACTTGTAAGACTGCTTCACACTATTCGGCACTACGGACCAGTTATATGATATGTCAGATACCTGTGGACTGGAGACATTGCTGACCTGACGTTCCTGACGGATGCCCGTCTGCCTCCCCTCATCATGTCTCCCAGCCAGATCGGCTTAGCAACTTCTGCCACTCGGGCGAGAGTCACATGGACACCTCCGCAGAGTCTTCCATTCCAAGGTTCGCGTTGTCTTGAACTTTTTTTTTAATCATTGAGACAATTATTGTTGTTGCCGTATATGATGCCCTCAATGGTTGTTTCAGCTCCCGGTGCTCTTTGGCGGAATGTGATCTACGAGGTGCGCCTGATGGCATCGGATGGACAACAGATTGCAGATGAGAAAGTGGACGGCACTGATCTGGTCAGTGCTCTCATCACACTCCTTGTCTTCTGAAATAATGTTTTCGTATCCGAAAATCAATCAATAATTGGTTGTAGGTTGTTGCCATCTCTCCTGGTACAGAGTACACGGCAGCAGTGCGAGCATGCACTCGTTCCATCTGCTCGTTGTTCGCCAATGCAATCAACACGGCGTTCACTGCTATGCCCGGTATTCGTTTACTCTTAATTACAAATGAATAAGTAATTGTTCTTATTTACATCGTTCAACGAGAAAAATCTGGCACGCTCTTTTCAGGTACACCGATCTACCTTCTGCGTGTCGGCAGTGATCATCTGGACGTGCTGGATGTGCTGGGAATGCCGGCTCCTCCCGATTCTTCCCGTGAGTGTTCATTCCCATCGTGACTCTTCCAGTTGATTCTCTCCTGCACAAGCATCCGAACACCGCTCTCGTGTTCGATAATTCAACGAGGATAACGTATTCAAGTGGCACTCAGGACAAGAACTCCCCTTTCCCGGTACGCATCCGGCCGGATTCCTGTGCGACTCCTCCCACTTCCCTGACCAGCTTTCTAAGAATAATTAGTTTGCATGAGAATATTCTTCTGTCTCCAGATCCAATCGGGAGTGGTCCGTCAGTTCCCCTCGGGTTCGTCTTCACTGTTCATCTCCGGCCTCTCGGTCCGTCATCTGGCCCTTCTCTCTTCTCGGTCGATTCTCGTCATCGCGTCTTCCTATCATATTGTCTCCTACCGATTAACCGGTACATTCGAGCAACAGTAAGTACCAGCTGAAAATATCTTCACAATTAATACATTTCCATAGCTAACAAGAATAAAGATAATTAGGTTAACCTAACTCGCCAATGATCATCGGGATATCACAGTATACAATAATTACATAGCAGTTATAAAACCTACATCTAGAATCTACTCGTGCTCTGCGAACGCCACAACGTGTCCTGAGGTGGTTGGACTGGCAGGTGAGTTCCGGTCCAAATAACGTACACCTTTCAGCTGACGATTCGACGGGCGAAGTGTTCTACCTCGTGCAATTCCAGAATGCAACGGTTCACCTATTCGGTCTAAATCAAGAGAATCGCACGCCGGTTCTCATGGCGAGCAGCATCGATTTCCCGTCGTAGGTGAATGGATTGCGAATGACATCTCGGCCTTCCATTCAGAATCCGCCAGTTGGTCGTCGCCAACGAAAAGCTCATGTTCGTCACGAAATCGAACAGAATGGGATTCTGTGACAAAAAGGTCAGTTACCGTACCAGCCAGACAAGAATGGCAGTTCAGCTCGGATCGCTAAATCTGAACTTTGCCCTCTCCGACGTCTCTTTCCTTGTGCCAATCACACGTCCACTGACGACGAATCTCTTCAATTTCACGGGGACCGTGACGATGGGAGAAAAGAACAAACACGATCTCGATTGGACCATCGAGCCAAGACTTCCTCCCGGGAGTGTTCTCTACAAGGTAATTCCGTCCCGTCCTTGTCATTCGATAATTTCTAGTTTCTAAAAGCATCTGGAAAAAAATAACTTATCCTTTCTCATTCAGGTGCTCCTCTACAAGGATAAGCTCGGAGTGGGAGAGCCGAAAGTGTTGATGTCCCTTTCTTCTCCCCTCACTCTTCCCACTTCACTTCTCTCTACGTGGGCTAGCGGACAACACTTTGATGCTTCAATCGAAGGTATACAAATATAATATTAAAGTTTTTCCTCACTCTTTGGTTTGTTTCACGGTTCATATTCTTACTATGATATCTGACAGGAATCAACGCTTGGACGAGTACGTCGATCAATAAAACGGGGCTCATCGCACCGACCAAGCCTCCCACTATGCCATTGAAGCTTCGTATTTATGCCACCCAGCAAGTCAGTAGTCATCTTTTCAGGGCGTGGCTCATCTTTTCATCTTAACGGTTACTAACAAGATGGGATGGACTGTGGCGGGCAATCATCCATTGCAGAAGACAGTTGACGGTGCGCGGGCGATTATCTCTATCTTCTGGAGTCCTCCATTGGAATGGAACGGCACCCCTTTCCAATATGTCGTCAACTGCACTCAAGACGGGGCTGTTGTCAGCTCCGACAATCAACCGTCGACACAACTGTACCACTCATTCGCAGTCAGGAGCGGAAAGGTACTGTTCGGGTATAACCTTAAGTTGAAAGAAGGAGGTTACTGTATAATCAAGAGAAAAATGAGAAGGACGATCTTGTTGCAGGTGAAATGCGCGGTTGCTGCATCAAATGAGCCGAAGAACATTGGCGACTACTCCCAACCGGTTGAGATCGACAGCAGTGGTACAACTATGTCATTGCAGCATCGTCTAACCATACGGGTTATATCATAGTTCCAGAAGAACACAATTCCAATTCTGATTTTTCACACAAAATAGTAAATAGGGATAGAAAACAGTGTATCAAGCGCGTATCGGAAAAAAATTGTGGACAGCGCGCAAATTGCGCGCCACAAAATAGCGCCTTAACGAAGACGAATTTAGAAACGTCCTTTACATGGCTTTAATCAGTGTGATTGCCCCCATATGGCAAACCAACAAGAAATATATAAGCACTTTGCATACTGCCCTTCGACACCATTGCACACCCCATATATAAGTAGAAATCTCTTCCTACTTAAAGAAGGAGTAAAGGCAACTTTTAAGGTAGGGTTTTTTGTAGTGCAACGCCTGTAACATTGCCCGAATAATACTTCTGTAGATTCTCAAATCATAAAAATGCCAACTGGCTTAATAATAACGCGAACAAAAATCGCTAATTGCTCCGAGACAAAGGAATTCGACCGACAACGAAATCAAAACACCATGAAAATGTCTTCCTAACAAAAAATGCCTTCACTCCTTCTTTAAACTGACGCACACGCAAACCTACCGTACTTCAGATTTCGTGTTGAGACCAACCGCGTCCTCGTCTACGTCTACCACCCCTAGCCGTCTCGTTGCTCATTTCTGCAAATATCATAGTTTAATTATTGAAAAATAATATATTTAGAAAAGCAAAAAAAAATCAAATTTTTTGTTTCAATTGGTAACTTAGGTTACCGTAAGAACGTCAGTGCACAAAATGTGTGTCAAGCATTTACTATGACGCAGTTGTGGTATTTAGCACCTTGCCATGCACTGGATTTCAATTTGCTCTTTAGACTGGTTGGCTGTGGAATTGGCAATTTGCCAACTTTTGAATGCGCCTATAGGCGCGTCCGCAGGAGCGGATCTGCTGAAGGCATTGAATGTCAAAAAAATTCGGTTTGCTAGGTAATGGCAATCATACCATGTAAAATAAATTTCTCAATTCGTCTTCGTCAAGGCGCAATTCATGGCGCGCAATTTGCACGTGCTTCACAATTTTTCAATGTGCGCTTGATGCACTGTACGCTATTCAAACGTTTTACAATGTCAATGTCAACGTCAATGTATGCTTATATTGTACTTATGTTGCCCGATGGGAACTTTCACGGATTTTACAATAATTGATTTCGTAGCTTCTACGTATCAGAAAAAGTAGTCCAGCCACATCAGTGTTCCAGAATTGCGTCCACTTGTTCGCCTCTTTGCTATTGACTCGACGAATTCATTGATTTCCATCACAAACATCACTGCGGATGCTGCAAGGAAGAAGAGGGATATTCCCAATCGGACACGGGTATTCCATTTATCTCCCTACTGATTATCCCATACGTTTAGCGTACCGACGAGCATTATTTCAGATTGAATACGAAGCTCTGGCCTTCATAGGAAACGACTTGTTCGCCATTCGGAAGGAACCCGATACATCTCAAATATTCCTCGTTCAGATTGATACCAATCAAATTGATAATACTGTGCATAAGGTACTCACTCACTCGTTCATAATTATGGTTTTGAGCAACGTGGAAAACGATAAATACCAAGAAGCGTCATTTAATCTAAGGTTTCCATTGGCGGAGACGTAACTCGTATCGATGCGATGACGTCAGATTGGGTCGGCCACCGCCTTCTCTTCGTCTCAGGGAAATCTCTCTACCAGATAGGACTAGATCCATTCTCCAATAACAAGGATTCTATTCTCACTCCAAAGAAACTCATCGATCTCTCCCCGGGAGCAGCGGATGCTAAGCAACTGTCGTATGATCCATTCACGAAGTGAGCATGTACTCATTGTGTCACTCATATTATCATGGTGAAACCAAATTGCTTAGATGAACTTACCGCTAGCATGTAACGGAGTTGAAAGGTGATCAAATTCATTCAGCACTGCCTACTTGCTGACAAGGAACGGCTCCCTGTTTTCATTGAATCTGTGGAAAGGACAGGAGGAGAACCTCGCTCTGTCGCTCGTTTGTCTCTCCAGTCGGACAATCACATGGATGACATCCGGTAATTATGTACTATTTACTAGATTCTAGAAGAGATTCGATGCACATTCTGAGGTTATGCGATACATTCTGCATGAGAGTTCCAACAATTGGCAACAACGAGCTTATTCAGAATTCGCATGGAATCAAGCATCGTCTCCAAAGATATATGCCCTAACATGGAATGGAATGATCACCATTGACATGGCAGCGAAGAAATGTGATCAACTCACTTTTGATTGGACAAAATTCGGAGGTAAGCTTCGTTCCGATTCTACTAATAACAACTCGCTATTTCCTGCCAGTGTTGCACTTCCAACTCTTTGTCAACATCAAGTGAAGAACATTGCAGAACACGGACTTAAAGCGATATCGGCTTTCGCCATCGCGGACAAGTTGTTCGTATTCGTGACAGCGGCGGAGATGTTGATATACGGGAAGGATTCCATCGTTCCCATTGTACTGGCCAATCCACCCCTCAGGCAAATCATCGCTGTATCGCAAAGCAGTCAACCTTTTCCTGGTAAGGAACAAACTAAAAGCAACCGAACCGAATGACAATGAGAATAATAATCCTTTTGCAGAACGTGCTTGTTTCTCGTTGCCGTCGTCGTCGACAATCGACTTCAAGATAGTGAACGAAGGGAGGACGGGGGCACTCATCGAAGTCACTCCACCACCCAAATCAACTTGTGTCGGAATATCACTTCCCAGCACACAATATGATGTCAGTCTTATTTCGTTGTCTTTGCTTCAACTAATTCAAACCATGAGCACTTTTCAGATCTACTTCACTCGAAAAGGCACGGATAAGGTTAAGCACAGCACATACTTCTCCGAGGTCATTCACGTCGAGAACGGCATCTTGGACAAGGAAACCGGGTACCAGATTGGATTCAAACTTGTTAGCACTCTAGAGCAATAATAAAAACAGTTCCGAATTACAGTAACCTCTATTTTCTCTTTCAGCTACGAAGTGACAGTCTCCTGGTCAAATCGATATTTCTCAACAGTTGGAGTCTCATCTCCTCGGATCTTCCGTACGGGATTCGGATATCCGTCTTCGCCGAAGGACCCCTTCGCCATCCCGATCACACCCGATATCGTATACCTCTTCTGGAAACTACCCGAGACATTGAATGCACCTAAGAATCAGATAAAATACCGGGTAAGAATCAGATACAATACTATGCTTTTCGGGCAATGAGGTACATAATATTTGGTTCTGTGTTGGATCAATCAGCGGCCTCAAGGATTCATTTTTTAACCCATTTCAAGACCCTTCGAAAGAGTTCTCATCTTCAGATATCCCAGCAGTCGCTGTCGTCTCCTTCCCAAGTGGCCATCCAGCCATGGACGGATGGAGGTTTCTCCCCATCCACATCTGATTCCGCGTCGTGTATGGCGACACCGTGTCGTGTGAAGATTACCAATCTACGCCCGAGCACCGACTACAAGTTCTGGGTTAGTTACTGTCAGTTTATTGAGACAGCCTGAGAGTCATTTCGGTGCCTCGAACTAATGATGGGTAGGGGACTAGGAAGGGGGAAGGGGAGGGCCTCATAGCACAGAGGCCATGGCTTTCCCACAATCTCATAATTCCTTTTTCTGTATGTATGATGCTAAACTAATTGTAAGAATACTGTTATAGTGAAATCCGAAAGAAGGAAATATATGGTGGTAATAGTGAACTACAGGTGACAGCAATGCACGAATCTCGATTGAACTCTCCGTTCCCCGGTGATTCTGAAGCAGTTTCTCCCGAATTCACCACGAAGACTAAGGATGTGGCGGGAACTCTTCGACCAGACAATGTTACTGGTAATACTGCTCCCGTGGTTATCCTACAAATAATTTGCAGTGCAATTGCAAGGAGAGAACATATGAAATATCTAATTGTAAGTATTGTTTACAGGATCCTCATTACTATTGAAATGGAATTCCCTCCAACCGGAGCAGCCTCCGACACAAGTTTCCGTGCACTACAAACAGACGGGAGAGCCGGGAGAATGGCGTTCTCCGTCGAATGCGACATTCGATGGAGCTGTCCCTTCTCTTTCCATTCTTCTCAATGGTTTGTCACAGTTTCATCGCGTTTTATTGTAATGCAAGTATATTTTAGAAAGTAAAATTAGCTGACAATAAGACTCCACTTTCTAGCCAGGATTGTTTATTAGATAGTTCTAACACTATCCCATACATAGGTTTACTGGCAGCGACATCATATTCCTTCCGTTTCGTGGCTATATACACTGGGGATTACGATGTGTATGGAACGAATCTGCACTACAAGGAGGTTTACTTCCAAGGAGTTCAGCAGGCCAGGACCAAGGGTATATTCTGTTCTCGTTTAGAAGACAACCACCACAACTGTTTGGCCGCAGTCATTCGAAAATATGGCGATAACATGCAGCTTAATTTTTGTGCACAAGTAATATTGTTTTTGATAGAATCACCGCCGACATTGGTGTCACCAGTGTTCTAAATCACTGACGTTGAGTTATTACTAGTTAAGAATAGGATTTTATTCCTCTTTGAACCCCTGAATGAGTTAGCTTTTGTTTTTTTTACACATATTGTTGCCTCTTCAGC
Organism: Koerneria luziae; assembly: GCA_014805365.1. Taxonomy (NCBI): domain Eukaryota; kingdom Metazoa; phylum Nematoda; class Chromadorea; order Rhabditida; family Neodiplogasteridae; genus Koerneria; species Koerneria luziae. The sequence continues at coordinate 6,366 of JACMIJ010000045.1, read as the reverse complement.
GGGGACACCGACAGCTCCCCAAACGGTGGATGCCCATGCGGACAAGGAGGGATGGGTGATCTCATGGACGGCTCCCGTGTCAGATGGAGGGTCTCCCATCACCAGCTATGCCGTCGAGGTCCCTAATATTTATGACATCATACACAACATTCATACACACTAGCTTGATGACCTAATACTTGATGGCATGAATGAATAGTCAATGTAGGATAGACAAATAAATTATAGGCAATATGTCATTCGCTTTCGCTTCATGTTCAGCCTACCAATTAGTATGCCATGGATAGTTTTCCCGATTATTTAATGCTAAGCTGGGTTAATAGTTAATTTAAGGTTCGAGTGAACCAAACAGCAGAATGGGAGATCGCAGAGAGAGGTCTCGATGGATGGAATTTGTTGTGGAGACCAGCCAAGACAACAGCCGAGACACGACATTGGCAGTTCCGCGTGAGAGCAGCCAATCAGGAGGGATTCGGACAATACGGATACTCCTCCATCGCAAATGGTACTCATTGCTTGTTAGTGCGTGGAGTGAAGAGTAGCTTATTGAAATAATGTATTTCCATTTGCAGACGAGCCAGTGGAGACGTCGGCGTGGGTAATGGTTGTGCTGACCATCATCATCCTCCTCATTGTCTCCATCCTCACTCTCATTGTTCTCATGAGTATGTTTTTTTTTATCTCCAGCCTTTCGTATCGACCTCACTAACACCAAGACGAGAAACTAACAGTATCTTGTATTATAGTTCGGAACAGACACGATAAGAAGCTCAAAGTGGACAACAAATGTATTACACTGGAGAAAATGGCACAGTTCCCTCATTCATCACAACCACTTCCTTCGAACCTTCAAAACGAGCTCAAAAGTTAGTGTCCCTTTCTCCTTAATCGTAAGAGTTGGAGTTGTCATAAGTTAAAATCTTCAACGTTTATTGTTTTAGACCTTCCTCATATGGGACGTGAAGACTTAGAATTCCAAGGGCGTCTGGGCAATGGCCTTTTCGGTGAAGTCTTCTCAGCAATCGCAAAGAAGCTTCCTCTTTCATACGAAGAAAATACTATGGTTGCTGTTAAGGTATGCGTTTATTTTAAGTAATATGTAAAGAGAAGAGCCAGCTCGTCGATTCTCGCTTATTGCAGGTGCTGAAAGAACCTCACACTCCAGAAGAACGAAACACATTTCTTCGTGAAGCAATTCTCATGAAGTATGCTCTTTTTGTATTTGTTTTTTGTGTGGCAGCTCTTATTATCTTTTTGTTCAGCAACTTTGACCACCCAAATATCGTGAAGTTGTTGGGAGTTTGCTTGGAAGAGAATTGTACTCCATACCTGATCACTGAGCTCATGGAAGGAGGAGATCTTCTACGATTTCTAAGGAATTCGTATGTTTCTATAATTAAAATTTCCTATTTGAGTTTACAGCTTGGCAAACATCTTGCACTTTTTTTTAATGAATCGGCAGTTTTACTACAATACTACTAGTTCATGACTCATCGTCAGCAGATGATCAATTTCAGCCGTCCAACAGAGATGTTACCGTCGTTGTTATCCCTGAAGGATCTTCTGTCAATGACAATAGATGTTGGAAGAGGCGGCGCTTATCTCGAACAGAACAGACACGTCCATCGTGATCTTGCTGCAAGGAATTGTCTAATTTCGAATAAACAAAATGGAACTCGAATAACGAAAATCGGTTAGTATGTTATGATTATGCCATGATCGTTTGCAGCCGACTTTGGTCTTGCCCGTCCACCCGACAGCTACCGCACATACAGCGACACGGTGTTCCCAGCCCGATGGTTCGCCCCCGAATCGATCGCAGAAGGTATGATCATCATTTGTTCTGACCCAATGTCTTTAGGAGTATTCACATCTCATTCTGATGTCTGGTCATTCGGTGTCCTTCTCTATGAGATATTCACACTCGGGAATGTTCCCTACGATGAAATCGAAAATGATCGTGTAAGTCATAACATTCTTCTTTCTTTACAATGATTGTTAGTACTAAAGTTGTTCGGCCTTCAAAGACTCTTGGTCTTAACGCATTCTGGATCCCGTCACTATTGGCATCCTAACTCATGCGCGAATACGATAGATTACACTCATGAGTTTATACCCCTATCATGAGTTCGCAGATTCGAGCCTTCGCTATGCGGAAGTTTTATCAATTGCTTGAATGACTGTCCAGCTCAACCATCATCACTCTACCTTCTACCCTTTAAAATGCGCACTTTAACTGAATACGTTTAACCTTATTTAGGATAGGATCAACAGTTGGAATCTTACGAAACAATATAAATATTTTTAGGTGAAGGAAGCAATCAAAGGAGGTTGTCAACTGGAGCGGCCAGCATACTGTCCAACCCAAATGTAGTCAACGACCTTCTGGGATATTCTTTCAGATTCTCGGTAGTGCAAAAGTGTTGGGCTTATCGGCCGGGAGACCGGCCATCTTTCACCGACCTTCTTCCACACTTGGAGGGACTTCGCGAACTCAGCGAGTACCAGGTGCAGAGAATGTTGTGTCCAATGCAACATCTACAGGATGAGAAGCCATATCCGACGGGATCGCTGAGTGCGACGAATGGGTTCGACGCGTCCATTGAGTCGACCGACAGCGAACGAGAGACGCGCGAACGATTCGGTTCGCGGCTTGTTTTCTTAAATTTGAAAACAGCTCGTCATTCCTGTATTTCGGTTGTTGCAGACAAGTCAGGTCAGGGGAGCATCGGATCCGCCAAGAAGGGGAGGCCCGCCATCATCCGCTCACTGAGCAAAAACAAGCCGAAGCCATTGCCTTTGGTAAGCATTATATGTACAATAAGTCCCGCAACGAATTGCGATGCCATCACCTTGTATGTCCTACACATGCCCTTATAGCCTCCGCCGGACGAACTCGATCTGACACATCCTATGTTCTTCGCCCCATCCCTTCCTTCCCCTCGTTCTCCTCCTCCCAGATCCCCTCCTCCACGATCTCCACTCGCTCTATCTAACGACACTATGACAACCTGTGACTACGGTAATTTCCTAATGTAGTTCTTTGATCTCACTCTATACTTGTGCTACATTGCACATTCGCAGGCACTCCACCATCGTCTTCGTCCTCTGGATATCTCTACAGTCGCGCCCCTCCTTCATATTCGTCGGCAACTCCGAAAAGTCGAATGAGTACGGCGGCCGTCCCAATTGGACATGATAATGAGGCGTTCCTTGATGACGGTATATTCTCATCACATCCTCATCTTTCTCTCATTGATCGTTGTTGTTGTCCTCAGTTCTGATATGGCTCCAGCTACCAGTGCACATTTAGCAACGTTGTCTCATTCGTGGTCTGGTGTGACTCCGGCTCCACCAGTGTACGAAGTGCCGAAGAGATCAGTAACTACGAACACCCGTCCCCAATTCCCTCCCACCCGTCATCCCCCCGTCATCTCCGCCGCATCAGCAGCACAGAATCTGCAGGTATGCAGCTACGATCAACTACTGTAGGATCGGTCACACATATAACTGGCACTTTAACGTGTTCAACGTTCTCATGTAGATCATAGAAAAGATGTTTTGCAGAGCCGTCGCAAGCCTCATCCGCACGCAATGTCTGGTAGTGGAGGAGCATTGAATAGAAGATCCAGTCAACCGAAGGTCAGCATAGTGTGATGCTGTAGTTACTTTTCCTAAATATTATATTTCATGTTCTGTGGCTAACAATAAGATGTTCCATCTATCCATCTATTGTTCACACGGTTTGCTTATATATATTTTGTTTCTTTTGTTTTACAATGTGTTTCACATTTTGCTCATTACCTATACATTTGCTAGGAATTGATATCTTTCTGTGCATATGATGGTCGTTGTACTCGTATTGTCGGAACTGGTCAAACTCACTTCATTTACGTCTCCATTGTTGTTACTTCTTGCCATGACTCATTTACATGCAAGCGATGCCATTATGACTTCCACTGAAATAATAAAGTATTGGATAATAAAGTATCCCTTGGCATACGAGAAACACGAAGATACAAACGGTTCCTTTTTCGCATTGCACTTGTATGTGGAATCCTCATCCAGAGGAGTGAATGGAAGATAATTGACCATGAGCTGAATCAACCGAACAGTTTCCCCCTCTGTTTGTCTCCCGACTGCCGGATAACACACGCAGTATGATGCGGCCATTGGGTGAGCGTTCTCTGTCCATCCAAGGAATGCCTTTTCTAGTGTACACATTGCATCACTATAACAATTAGACAGACCAAGTGTCTTACAGTCGACAACAAACTCCTTCAAATAAGTACGGCGGCACCAAACCTAAAATAGTAAGTTGAAAGGAAACGGAACGTTTCGTTCACAAAAGAGGCACGAAAAAACTATCGTTTCCCCTCGTTCGATTCGCTTCCGTTTCACATTGATTTGGTTGTTTTGTCTCAACGATCAACAAAGTGGAGGAAGAGAAGTATGAATGGCACAGTACTCCAATGGAAACATCGTGGACCTCCGAAACACTTCCCCGATTATCCTTCATTTCAAGAGAAACATGAGGGAGGATTCCGTTCTTCGACGTCACAGTCGACTAACTGTTGTAGATGTCTGTGAACAAACATGGCATGTAAGGGCATAACACTCCATTCTGAGCAGACAACAATAGTCTAAACCACTCATATGCACAATGTAATTATTTCTACAAATCGTAAGTTGCGCCATTGACTGCTAGCGATAAGGAATGTGGTGCACATAAGAGAAGTAGGAATAAAAAGTTTGGAGAAATGAATTTTGAAAACGTTGATACACTTTCTCAAAATCAGAAAATTTTCTGTTCGAAATCCGCTTTTTCAACCATTTATTCCACGCTTTTTATCTAACTAGCTTCTTCTAGCACGCATATCTGTCTTTTTTGGAAAGCGGACAAAAATATGGAGCGAGGGAGAGCCAAGGAGAAAGGCAGTATACCGTAGTATTGGCCCCATTGCGTGTCCGTCATTTTATCCGCGTTGTTATAATATTTTGTCTGGCAAGCTCCAGGCACCATATACTGATAAAGCATTATTGGCAACATGTCTGATTATATTCACGATTATTATCTGTAATAATTCGCTAGGTCCAATTTGGAAAAGAGAAGAAAACCGGAAAACCATAGAAGGGAAATTAAACAGAAACATGTTGCTGAACCAATGTAAACAGTGTCATGTTGACGGAGAAGATCAAGCGGGAGATCATAAACAACGATTCGATGACATTCCACGTGAAATGTTTCTTCCATGAAACACAATGATCCACACTTCCTTTCCCTTATTAGTGACTTCCCTCATTCACTGTATGCTTAAACTATTTGGCAGTGAGCTGAAAACAGCCACAAACTGCATGAATCTGCACCCAGCTGCATACATCAGGTACAGTGGTTGGACTGGGAAGATTTAGTGACGCCGGTGATGACGGACGGCCACTGATGGTACTGTAAACACAAGCTACAACCACGTTTATGGCATTATCGAGCAGGAAACAGATTCACCGTTAGCTCAAAGAATTTATTGTTAGAACCTCTAATATATAACTTGAAATACAATAATATATCTTTTTTGGGCAATATGTATCTGTTGCGTTTCCCAACGTTTACTCTGAACGACAAGGTAAGAGGATCTGGACCAGTATCATTCATATGGTGAGACTTGAAATACGAATAGAGTCTTCACATTCATGATAGCAACAGAATTGCATACGTAGATTGAACAGAAATGACAAGAATCTGTGTTCCCGAGATCTCCCTACAGTGCAACGTTTCTCTTGTCGAGCAGCGCTGTCTCCCACTCAACATATGGCCAAATTGTAAGCTGATCTACGCAACGAAACCGCCAATATTCTGTCCTATCTGTCCTATCTATTATACATGTGTACATACATATAAGGGTCATTCTACTGGCTGTGCATTACGATATTGATACAAAATCGCGCGTAGCAATGACAACGTCAACGATACGCATTCATCTTATTATGTTATTTTAACAATCCGGCGAATTCACAGCTCAGGGGTTACTTTTGACCCAAACTGGAAAATATTTTGTAGCATCAAATGTGAGCTGGTGGTTACAGATGGAGTGACGGGAATGCCTGTCGGTATATTCCAATATATTCGGATGCATCCAGCTGCAAACAAAATAGAACGATCAAGTAGAAAATTGAATGGAAAACGAATGATGCAAGTGGAATAAGATTCTAAGACGAATAACTTTGAATTAATAAAATGGCATAATATAACATTAACTCATCCATGTGTGAAGACTCGATTCTCGAGGAGCAGAGAATATCTTTTTGAGAACGACGAGATATGGACGAGCATGAAAATGAGTAAAAACAAAGAATTGCACGTATATAATA
>JACMIJ010000044.1:0-27424 GCA_014805365.1 Koerneria luziae | reverse complement strand
CAAACATCCAACGACAATCTGAGTGTACTTCAGCCTCGGTCGATCGCAATCTGATGATCTGGTTTCTGGAGCATCCACGGGAGACCATTGCGATCACGCAGATTCCCCACTTTGCAAGGGATCTGCAATGGGTGAACGACGAGGAGGTGATGACTGCCGGGGACGATGGACTTCTCATTCGGTGGAAACTGAAAGTCGAATGAACAATGTATGACAACGGAATTATACTCTATCCATGCCACACGTCCAGAGACAACAAGAAGTCAGGGTGGTGATCCATCCTCATCACGGACAGATTCTATCCATCAGGCAGATTTGTATTGCTCGAAACACGCCACTAATAATAATGACACTGTGTTATTCTTGCCCCGACAGTCAGTACATTGACTCGTTGTCATGACAAGTGAACTTCATACTTTGTCACCACTTTTTGTCCAAGGCATGAGCATGTGGATTGTCCCTTCCCCTGTTGTGGTCGCATTCCCAGTGTCCCGTTATCACACATGCGCCCGTTGTTGCTGTCTCAGCCATCCTTCCAATTTCCACTTTCGCATGTATCCTGTCGTTTCAACCGAAGGAAATGCTGATATTTCGAGGGGACAATCCCCTCTAACCCGCGACGCCTGACTCTTCCTGATCATTCGCCTAAGATATCAGTGCCAAAAAAGGTCCGTAAGGGTTCAATTCTGGTGAACACTTTCTTGCTAGAACCACTGTACAAAGTTGTATGGCAAAGCAATCCCAATTTTAGAATTCTCATTATTTTATAATCATATTTGTAGCAGAACAAGTGGTGAACAATAAAGCAGCACGCGCATGCTTCAGAAACTGTAGACCTGCATGCAGATCTGCTCTTGCAGGAGTTACAATGTCTTCCTCTTTGAACCATTTCGATTCCCCTGTGTCTCACTATATCCGATCCAGGCAACGAGCAATTTATGTGGCGATAAATACAGTAGTGCATAGCAGTTCCCGATATGATGATACTGTAGAAGATGAAAGGTACAACAAGAATACGATATGCTCCAAAATAAGAAGAATATCACGTTAAGGACAAATATACTCGTAAGGTAATCGATATACGACTGGAATGTTGAGTTAGCAAACTGGTGAGCAGTAGAAACGAAGAAAATGTGGTGATAAGAAGGCAACAGATGGAAGAAACGGAAGACGTGAAAGATCTCTTTGGAATCTGGTCGAACCAAATAGTCATTGCCTTCAGGCTTTTGGAAGGTTTCTGCAAAATTCCTTAAGTAGTCTAAATGTTCTATGATATTACAATAGAAAATGTCTCGTGACAGATCGATTTCAGCTAACATAGCCAAACCTGTGTAATGTGTATGAACAAACTAATTGTAAGAACAGTATAGATACACTATGTGCCTCTGTTCATATATACTCAGTAATAGTAGGTACCCATGGCGACTCGTATTCCAATGACACATACACCGGGAGGATCACAGCTGATCGGTCCGACTTGTCTGGAGGGGCGCCTCTTCCACGAGGGCATCCATCTCCTCCTCTGTGCCCAGGACCATGGGCTCCACCTCTGGCGGCTTCTTCTCAACTTTATCGCGTCGATGCTGCAAATAATGACAGACTTACAATTAGATACTGTTCAACAAGTTGTACAACGTATGTTCTTACGATACATGCTAAGTTCATTGAGGGGTTCAATTTGGTTGCAGTTTCCGGTCTTTCTGAATTTTTCGGGGGGAAACAGCTTCAATGAACAAGGTCTTGGTTGTCGATTTCAGATAGTTCCCATTAGAGTCCCTGATTCTTGTGGTACACTTCGCTATTATTTGATAGAACAGAGGCGGCTATCCAGTGAAAAACATATAAAGGTCGGCCTCGTGGCCACTCCCCATTGAACAGAAAGGCGAATAGTATTAACGCCGCATGAACGGTGAAAAGGGTAGAATCATGTTCTATGGTTGCTAATGTTCGAACCAGAACGTAGTATTTCGAACTTACCTTCTGGTAATAATAGAAGTTAAAGCAGAAGCCTAAGAAGACGAAAACGGCGGATGCCCTCGCCAACACTCCGAAGGTGGAAACGTGTGGTAATAAGAACACCTGGAAAAAGAAAGACCGTGATCAAAAAGAACAATCAATTGGCTTCATTGGCAGCCAGAATGCCAGTTATTTTGAAATAATAAGATCTCAGAGTGGCGAATATTGCCCCAAGGACAAGCATGTGTTTTAAACGTCTTCCAATCTTTCTGATCGATACGACGCGAAAACTTTATAAAGAAAGTCGAGCGTACCCCGATATCCTTGAGAATGGAGAACAGTTCACAAATGGCTGTTTGTGTGTTGAAGTAATTGTTGCGATCGCTTTCGGGGACGACCTCCTGGAGGTGTTGCATGATCGACGAGTCCGCCATCCACAATCCATATCTGGCCAGCATGATTCCGATGAAGAAGATGATCAGATGAAGGGGAATCGCCCAGGTCGGGTCCGGATTGTTGTCCGGTTTCCCCACGGTCAGGGTGTTCCATGCCTCGTCCAACCAGGACTGAAAGAGGACACTTACGAGATCACTAACAATAGGAACTATCGGGTAGGACACCATAAATCAGTAATCCTATTCAATAAGCATGTTGCCTACTTCAGTTTGATATAAGTAATGACTAATCAATGTTAGAAAGGGAAGTGTACCGAGAGAGTGTTGTTCGCGAAATATTCCGATGCGTGGAATGGAGTTCCGGGCATGAAGGTCGAGGCAACCGTCACCCAGATCGACATGTTTTGCAGCTGAAAAACTTGCAAACTTATTGCTCAACTTGATTTTCATCGTTTCTAACGATATCATCCTGATACACAACATACTTATTCTTATTGTTATGCTAGTTCGACCATGAGTCCAAAGTGAAACATACCGCGAGTCCGATGATAGTGACAGTGACCAATGGAAGTTTCCTGGCGAGGACGGCGAAAGAGAGAGTTCCAAGGAGGCCGAGGAATCCGCCTGTGAATCGAAACACGCCAACAATGAGCATCGGCATGCCCTGACTGATCGCATATCCGATGGCCAGCTGGAACACTTGTATTGGAACTGCATATCATTCATGCTATGTTACAACATATACCTTTACAATCCCACGTATATGTTCGCATCTAACAATAAGAAGCCAATTAATTACAACAACAATAATTGAACATCAGTTCACAAACTGAAAGACTTTCCAGATCTCGGCTATGCCTTATAATTGCATGATTCAAGTAGCGCAGAATACAGGCAAGCTCACATTATCGAATCCTAGAACGGTGAAGTAGAGCAGCGCCAGACCAAAAGCCGCCGGGAAACAGGACTGCTTTATGTAGACCTTGTAACTGCCAAACATCCCTTCATTCGCCGATGGTTTCGATTCCTCTGCAAAAGAAGAGATGGTCAGATCCGATTATCAATACAGAATTGGCTATTATTGACTCTTTGAATGGATGTCATGCGAATCAAAGACATTCTCTGGCCATATATGCCATAGAGGAAAGTGTACTTTAGAACATAATCCGCATTGGGTAGAATGAGAACTAGAAAAGGTGTGGTGAGTCTATTATTAGGTACGAGAACTACAAGAATTGTTTCCATTGTCTATTACAAATTTTGTTCCACATCTTCAATAGTCTCGAGTATTCTGTTTCTATCGGATACACTTTTCTGGTCAGCTAACAGAACATTCGAAGACACGTGACTTGTGAAAGTGATACGTATTGTCTTGGGATGGTCGACCCTACAACTCACTGATATGCAGACACTTGTTTGCTCGATAAACACAATGTGCGAGATACGCTTCGATGCAGCCGGACACGATATTCCACGCGATGAACAGGTAACAGCAGCTACGACTTCCGAGTTTGTCCATGAGGTAGCCACCCAGGAGGTTCGTCGACAGAACCGACACCTGGTCGATCGAACTCGCGATCGTGTTGTGTGCTGAACGGAAGCTGTCATGTATGACATATCTCATTCGGATGAGTAGAAAACATAATATACCAATAAGTTCACGTCCGATTGTAGGAATAACAACCTCGGTAGTAAATACCTATGTTTCCAGTGAGATGTCCAGTGACCTTTTACACCGGTAAGAGGTCACTGGAAAGCTCATTGGACACAAAGAAGTTCACTATTACGGTAAGTGTTACGTCTATTATACGAGACAAAAGTCGTGCAACAAAAATATCAGCAGTCTTTTGCAATGCAGAACAAACTGACTCTCGAGATTCGCCTTGAGTGAGCTGTTTTGGACCAACACGTAGATCCAATCCTTGGTGAATCCCGTTTTCTGCGCCGAACTCGCCACTTGACCAGCGGCGTTTATCAGAATCGCAAGCGCTAGGAGACCCTGCAACATTCGAATTTCCATAGAAGTCATTGCCATAAGCATCACATGTGCTTGTACGTATTTTGGTACGTTGTGTTCTTCTCATTGACCAAACTGTCAATGACAGATTGTCTTTGGAAAGGTGCAAGAACACAGAACAAGCACAAACTCACATGTCTCGTGGACGCTTCCAACTCATCTCCAAGTGCCACGGACAACAATCCCGCCGAGATCACAATCGACGTGTTGTTCACCAACAATACCGTTCGGATACCTGTGTGGACAGTCTGGTTAGCACATCGACCGGTTACCGCCCGGGAATCGTTCCACAAAATGGCCACTCACCTCGTATGCGGCTGTATTCATCCAGTTTCTGACCGACTTTCGGACTCAACATAAACTTGGCGAACGAGTCGACAAACTGTTGAAGGGCAATCCACCCCAGGCCACCGATCGGATGGATGAAAGCCGCCAAGGCAAACCACCAGAGACGATCGCCCTGAAGAACACGTCGGTGTATAGATACGTTTACTAATTGTAAGAATACATATTCATATGTTATGTTTCTTGTCAGCTTGAACGATTCCTCCCGTACGTAGTAAACACCGAATACCCTGCTACGCAAGGAGATTGTTCCGACAGACTACGGAGTGAGGCTGAAGCCATCGACGAGCTTCGTTTCAGCCGATTATACCGGCCCAGGAAGGATAAGCCGTTCCAAGCCACGAAGACTTTTTAGATTCATTCTTCATGCTCATTCATAAACCTTAGCAGTAAAACGAGCAAAAATACCAAGAACTGTAGGAAATGGAATAAGTTATGTTAATTTTAGGAACACAAAGCAGAATTGCTTCAACTTTAAAAACAAGAACTTACGAAGCAGCTGAGGAAGTACACGGTATGTGTGGCGGCAGTCGCATGGCAGAACCTGGAGATAGGAATGATCCGGGATTCTCTCACTCACTTCTTGTTCTTCTGATAATAGTGAGCGGATCGGGCCAGCGACGAGCAGCTCATCGCATCCAACAAACAAACGAAGAGTTGAACTCTGAACTGGGGAAGATCAATCGAGGATCAAGGATCAAGAAGAACTGTGGGAACGAGTCGGTTGAGGGAGTCAAGGAATGGAGAGGAGCCAAGTCAGGAGAACAGAACAATACAGGTTAGACGCTGAATTGAAGATATGTGGAACTCATGGAACAACGAGACTTTGTACAAATACAACCTGGTTATGACAGAAGAAATATAGTATTCACCGACCAGGGGAAGAATGGAGAAGGTCACTGGGGAACCGAGAGCATCACAAGAGGACGAAGAGGGAGGAAGAGGCCGATAGAATGATGGGATACGATAGGAATGAAACGAAGACAATAGACGGACAGGAAGGGAGAACAGGAACACGTGAATCGGAAATGAACATGGAAGGAAGGACAGCGATACATATTCCGGAGCATCTGTGATACAATGTCAATATGCGCACACAGACGGACCATTCGAGAAGAGACAACGGGGCGGTGATATGAATGAAGCTCATCGCCATCAACACGATTATCAGTGTCCGTTATCACAATAACACAATCATACACTAAACAAAGCATTTTGAGCTATTTCGGGTTCAACGTGTTATCACTGTGATCGTTTTTGATTTAGAAAGGAGAAAGATGGATGTCTTGCGATATCCGACATTCATTTTCTGCTGGTTGGTGTGGAATCAATCGGACACCAGATCCTCACAGTCCAAACAACCCTCGGGCAACATCCCAAAAATACCCCTCCCTTTTCATGACGGGCTTTGCTCTCAAAGAGTAGGGGTACAAAATAGAAGGAAGCTTTGCTCTGGTTGTCTGATCAATAGTGATTGGCAAAGATAGGATAATCTTATTATTAGAAAGAGTGAACACAAAGTCACATCTGGCCAGCGGGACAAGAATTAGGACACAACGAGAGAAGCAGTGAATGAATATATCTTTCGCCATTCGAAGCAACAAATGACTATCATAGAAAAGCATAGCAGATGCAAGATCTTGTATAAACTGAAAGGCATCGATTGGATAATTCGGCAGGTGATTGTTCTCGGAAGAAGGGGACTATCAGTCTCGAGCAACCGCCATTTATGGAGACAGCGAACTGATAAGCGAAGCGAATATCATTGGACGAATATTTCACCCGAACATTCAAAGAAGGTTCGATTCCATGAGAAAGGAGAAGTACACATGTGAATGTTGTGGTGATCTCCCCTGGAAGTGCCTGCTTGTGTTCGTCGACAAGAGTGTCACCAATGGCTACCACATCAGTGACAGCCGCAACTGCTGCCAACCGACCTTATCGTGTTAAGGACAAGTCCGAGAAAAGTGATAATTGTCAAGGGAGAATGAAAGGAAGCGCATATTTGTTCCAAAACAACGAAAACTATGTGTTTCGAGATTGACAACCCTAACAGGTTCCGAAGATCAGCCACAGCTGTGAATGTAATAGTCATAAACACAAAGCATGAAGTGAGTGGAGAACCCGGGAGTTGGAATGATTCACATCGTGATTCACGGAAACGAGCCACGTCGACAACAAACAATACAAGAAGTCGAGAGATGTCCGGTCCGACAAGAACATCGCACTAACACAAATAAACAATAATAAACAGGACTGGATGGACTACAGCTGTTTACCTCATCCATGATATGTTGAATCGAATCAACCATCAACAAGTGAAACGGTATAACATTGTTATATTGTGACATGCCTATTAGATAGACCTTCTAATTTGGAAGAATCAAAAGACACCCACGTCAATTTGTTGTTAGAAGAAACGGCCTAAATGTTTGTTGAGTTCCACGCTAAGCCCTTTCACCTGTACAAATTAAGCGCTTTTAATAACCTGGTACACTATGTTAAGCTCTCGCCGTTGCACTTCCATAGCAACCCCGGGCAGCTGTTCCCAGAGGTGCAAATTATTCGTACTATTTGTTCACCCACAGCTTCAGCTACATTTCTTCCTTAATGAGTTGGCAAATCGAGAACCAAGTTTACTGAGGAAAAGTACGGTTTCATATGATAAAAGAGAACGAACAGTATTCTGGGTCTTCAACTGTCTACCAAAAGTTAAAAACTTTGTATTGCCTCCTTTCAGGATACCAAGAAGAGGCTAAAAGATAGAAAAATGACATTAGGGGAATGAGTGTTTGCTGAGGGACAATGGCGAGGGAAGAGAGGAGCAAAAAAAAAGAGAAATGCCGGGTTGCATTGTTGTAAACACAGCATGGTCCATGGCGGATTCGAAGCATACGCATCGCATTTTGCAGAATAATCAATAGTGGAAGAGCTTCTACGAGTTATCTCCTCATTGTTGGCAAACATCCACCCAATGCGACAAATATCGATCCCACTATGAGATCAGAGACACTTTCATTCTGCAAATGAAGTAAGAAATATTATTATTGAAAATAAGAGTATCTAGAAAAATTGAAAGAAGCCTTTCACGAGTTAGACGTTTTGACAAATTGTTTGTCATGGGGTTAAACTATTTCTGAAGCTAGAGTATTTAAAGGATGCTATTATTGGAAATAGTAAAACTAAATTAGATGAAAAAGTAAAGTATAAAAGTGTAGGTATAAAAGAATGATGTCATTGCTAGAATGCAGTTCGCTGAAATTTTGTGCGCATGGTTTCTTGTGCATGTTCTTCTATTGGTGAATCTCGAGGATCAAGCTTAATTATACATGAGAAAAGCGCCCCCATCCAGTGACCGTTCTATGCATAAGGGGGTTTTGTGGATCTCGCAAAGAATAGCCAGTGTCTTATTTGCAGTGACATCTCGAAAGGCTCACTTTCAATGATCACATGTGGTGTCTCTTTCGTGGTTGTTGTTTCCCATTGGATTTTTGTATCGATCAGCCATCTGCATTATGGCAACAATGGAAAGACCGGAGGAATCTCGAACAAATACAATGATCTTCCCATCAATGACTACCGTGACTACTGTAGGATGCAGTTTGCAGATGTATACATTCTGCTACTTTTTTCCATTTTTTCCTCTCAAAAGCTGATCCCCAGCTTCAGCAAATAACATTTCGTATCACAGATATATACATCTCGGATATCGGAGATACGTCATGTCTGGCAAATCACGACAAATTCAGAAGACGTCCTGACTAATATCGCGAAGGACGCAAGCAGCCAGACATTGACCGTGGAGTGTTTTCCTGACTGGTCATAGTGTTGATTATTTCTGGCTTCCCGTTCCAACCAATGACGGCAAGGTTGTTGTTAATTGCTCATTGCAATGACCAGATAACATTCGACCACGTCATTCTTTTAAATACCGTGTAAAAATTTATCTTTTTTCTTTGAAATACGTGCAGCTTAGATTTTGATTCATACGTATTTTATTTTTTTTTCATGTTTCCCCCACATATCGAACAAATTTCAGCTCGCGTATTAATACAAGAATAGATGAAGCTGTTCTTACAAAATCAGCCATGAATATTTATAGAAATGATCAGTGGATGGAGAAAACCGTCTATGAACTTGGACGACGAAAGAGAACTTTGTAGCGATAAAATATTCATAGTGTTTTCGCAGCTGGCCAACATTACAGAAAGTACAAGAGGAAAGAGAACACGCCAAAGAACCAACCGACGTCATCGATAATATGATTGGATGAACCAGTCGCTAGAACATTGTTCAATTGTCTTGACTCATCTTATTGTTAGCAATATGTGATCAAACTTCCTTCCTGGATGTGTATATCTTTTTCCTTTCAGTGTTGATATGCAATGCATGGATCCTGGATCCTCTTTCGTCTCTTCTGTTCTTCTGTTCTACCCACTCCCCCCCCCCACTCTTACAAAAATATAATGTCATTCTGAGAAATTGTGTTGAACATGCCGTTTTCGCACGTTCATTTGTCTGAGGAAATCATATTTTGAGACAAAACATAATTATGTGGGAAATTGTCATCGTGAAGGTAATTGTTTTCCTGCGAACGAAGACAATCTGCCAACAGGAATCCACCTTTTATAAAAGACGTACTGTTACAATATTTGACTCCTTATTGGTACAGAAGAAACTGACTGCGCTTATTAATCTAACAATAAGAAACAAGACACTTATTGTCGGCTCAATGTGGGTTTGCCAAGAAATAGTCTGTTTCTCTTGTATTCGAATGGACTCGGGTACTTCAACAATACCAAGGAACTCTAACTAATTCAAATGGTCTTGTTATATAATATACCGTAAGTCATGTTTCCCTAAAAGTCCCTGTAAGATATAAATGGTGTTCGTTCGTAGCGAGTCTCCTCTCACAAGTTCTCATTCCTCCTTTTTTCTTGTCTCTTCTACTTCACTGGCTTTCAACAATTTTGTGTCATCCGTCAGCCATTTTCTGCTCGACAGCACGTGTATTCTTTGACAATCTTCAGACGTCTTTTTTATCCGGGATACGGTAGCAATTGATGCGTCAACGTTTATTCGTGATCAACGACCAAGTAACATTTATGTTTTATATCCGGCAGATTATTGATTTCTTTCAACGCTGAGCAGATCATAATTGTGTTTTCCTTTGATGTTCGGCCGACAGTTGTTAATTGCCCTTTGATCGTATGCCGATCATAAAGAGAATACGGTTGCGGAGAGCGGAATCGAAGAGGAAAAGAAGAAGAGGAGTGGAGAAGATGCGCATGTCGAGGAGGTACGGCATGGAGGCCGCGGCTTGTCGGGCAGCCACGATACACGCCATGATGTCATCGCGATCCAATGTCTTTGCCACCACCTAAATCAATTCATTTGAAAGGACTACGAACCCGTGAATACTCGGAAACCACCCTTTCCTTACATATGTGCCCCCTCACAGAAGTTGCGGGGATCTTATTGTTAGACACGAATGTCTCCCATAACGAATCACACGCCCATTATTTAATGGCATCATATGACCATGGCCTACACATAAAGGATACAGGAAGTACAGCCATGACAAGCTGAAATGCGTCTTGTCCTGTACTGCTCGTCCCCGATTGCGATTCCCCTTTAACCTATCGTCTGGTGCTTTGGAATCATGCAAACTTGTTTCTCGGAATGCCTAACAATATGACTGAGAGGCGTTTGCGCCTATTGCCATTCGGAATTCTTTGAGTCGGCAACTACAAAACTGGGTGAATTGTATGCGATTTCTAAGAAAGACAGACGATAAACAAGTGCCAGCAGCCATCGTCGGCCCACCTGAAAGGTGACGTATCCACAGTCAGAGAACAAGACGACCACCGCCAACTTCGTCAGAAATGTCTCCTTTCGTTCGACTTCCACAGAAGATCCACATGTTCGATTGTAACTGGGAAGGGATCAGGGAGGGGGAGACACTTACAAGATCATGATGTACGTGGCCAGGGAGATGAGGAATAAACCGAGCGCCCAACCAATGTTCAAATCCACCTCGGACACCTGGCAATTCAAGAACAATTAAACAACATCTTTGCTCTTATACTCACAGTGCGACGATTACATCTTACAGTATGTTGCTTCCGCCGGTCTACAGCACCTAATTTGTGTACAATGATAAAAGTATCACTCTCTATGACAGTAAGATATGCTAATTTGAGACTGACGGAAGTTCCATTATTATTTTCATATAGTGACGGTACACTTCATTCAGTCAGTGCAGGCTTATGAAGTGATTTACTATATCACACTGCGTGAATGAGCATAAAGAAGAATAGTGTATTGTGTGCTTGCCTTATTGTAAGGCCAATCAGTATACCTACCCATTCTCGTTTTTCTATATCGAGCACCATGATAAACACGTAGGATCCATCTTCCAGGGGAACTCGTTGATAGACAATCTGAAAGACTTCCTCGGGCAGATATGCTCACCTCCGTGTCCCATTGATAGAACACAAAGAAGGCCGGACCAATCAAAATGATCACAACGGCAAGGAAAACCGAACGACCGCTCCACACCTGAATCGTATACGGTATGCAAAGAGAGGTATACTGTATGCAGAAACTGGAGTCACTCTTCATATTACAATACATATCGTACACTCTTCCTTCTTTCTAGCAGCATAGAATGTTGTCAAGTCGACTAGGATAAGAGAAGACTCGAGTCCTCATCGGAAACCGAGTTTTCCTACCTTTTGTCCAAATACAAGCGAAGAGAAACGTGTAAATGCGATCATGACCGATGTGAAGGATACGGTACAGCAAAGATAGTACGTCAGCCTGAGAACCATGCCGTTATCCCCTTTGTCATTGCTTTATCAACAATGAAATGCTTCTTATTGTTAGCATTGTCTTCTCACCCATAGATCACGGATGTCTTCCACGACGCTTCGAAATCGTGAAAAAAGTTATAAAACAACATGAATATTGGCAGGCGATAAGTGATAATTGATATTAAATACGTTGCCAAGTTCTGGAAATGGAATACTGTAAGGGATATGGTGTGAATCGCTTTCCCTCGTCGTACAAGTTGCTGGTTCTCTTCATCAACTCAACTTCATTCAGAAAGGTACAATTTACCTTCACTTTACGCATGAGCGACCTAACATGTGAAGATATACAAAGACAGATCCTAACGAGCAGATTCTTACCAGAATCCCTCCGACAACCACAAAGGTGTAATACGTGGACTGAAACTGTTCAGCCGGATCCGCCGCCATGAGTGCCAGAATGACCAGCACGTAGAGGGCAACCAGAGGGATGCCATAGCCGAACATCAGGAAGAGCTGGTAGGTGGCAGCCATAACCGGCCGGATACCGTAGTGGCCGGGACTGCAAAACCTCCTTTCTTTGTTGACCACAAGCAAAGAATTCTGATTATAGCCGTCAGCCCGATAATAAAGACCACCAGTAATTGAGTATTCAGTCTGGGGCGAAAACAGGTAGGCGACCGGCAGATTGTAACCACGCACAACGGTAAAATATAATTATATGAGAACTACAATTCGTGCAATTCACGACTGACTGTTAGTGCGGTGGCAAGGCGGAATGAGGCAAGTGATTATGATTGTTGTCCATCCAAGCCCCCGGTTCCCACGCCTTTTACTGTATTCCTAATTACTTTTTTTATTTACTCTAAGAAAATGATTACGTATCTGTGCCAGCCACTCCTGTCAATGACGGAAGAATCTTATCAGCAAAAAACCAACCAATCGATTGCCTCTCTTACCTTAGCGATATCAAATGTGCACCCGCCATAACGAATCTTCCAGCCACAGTCACCCCCCCCCACCTTTCCTTCCCCTTCACTTCCTTGTAAACAACACAGGGCAAAATGTAATTTATTGTTCTGAAGATATAACAAATGATATAAATAACTGTACAATATAAAAGACGTGGGGTGAGAAAGAAAGAGAAGAAGGAGCACACACAAATCGACGATTATGGACAACCTGAGGAACTGTAAGATTGTGTGATGAACAACAGGAATATTGTGTTCGGCAAGCAAAAAAACGCTAATCGTAGTACTTAATTTCTGGGCCCGATGGACAAAAAACAAAGCTCCGGAGGCAAAAAACCAATGAACAAAAAAAACACAAAGAAATACTCGAGATCGTGTGCAGAAAAGAAGCATATGCCACTCGATAGAAAAGGGAGCCGCGTGGCTCCACCTGTATGGGTGGCCGGGGACACTCCGTACCGTACTAACTGCTTCTCACAACTAATACCAAAACATTGCAAATCGTAATTATTTTCGTTGGGTTAGTAAACTCGTAAATGAGCGATTTCAAGAAAGAAAGTGTTTGAAGATAAACTTAAGAGGAAGCACATGCTTGGCACCAAACTACACACAATGCTAGTCCATAATGCAATGCCTACGTGCCAAATGTCAGTTCGATTCGGTGCTTCGGCCACCACCCTCACTATTTGAGATTCTTCTATAATACAACAACACTCTCATTGGAGACGCACCCGATGATGAGATATAACAAGGGGACGAAGGAATATGACAAACCAGGGAGCAAAGAGCAGAGATCAAAGATCAATTGAAGGCAACCAAGGGACGACTGGGAGTCGGCAGATCGTACGTCGACGTGCAATCCTTCATCAGCTTACCCTTCGAATCTGAAATGATATGTTATGAGAAGGAATACGGTGGAACAGGGAAAAGCGAGGGGAAAGAGGGCTATTAGTGCACAAAGGTGCTATTTCCCGACAAACACCTCTTTGGTTTCAGAGGCAAAACGGGAATACCCCCTACCTAGAACACAATTGTTGGACCATGAGAAACATCCCTTGCGGCCATTGCTGGTAGCCACTTCGTCCTACTCTATTCATGTGTTTTCCAGTAAAATCTTTCAATAACAAAGAAATGCTTTAAACGGAAAAGTTTTTGAGGTCTCCCTTCTGTAAAAAAAAAAACTTAGCTTTTAGATAAATATATCGGGTGACTGTAATAGTGCAAGAATTGGGGAAGAATGTTGCATAAGGATAGGAAAGAAGCAAAATCCTAAGTGAAAAGCAGTTCAACTGACATGCCCGGCAGTAGTTGAAGATGGCGACGACGATCAGGGCGAAGGTGACTCCCAACACGATCGCGGCGATCAATACAATTGGAAGCGACGTCACCGACGACGAAGTTCCTGTTATACAATCACGTTATACGCTATCTGCCATAACCTCAACGACCCCTAGCAAATGATAAGGATATTCGTAAAGGAACTGACACTCTGCATTCTGCGAAAGCTCAAAAACCCTGACACCTAATACTAGGAGTCGCAGTCATACAGTATAATTATTCCAAGAATAGTTCGTAATAAGTCACCGCGATAATTTTAAGGCCACAGACTTCAAAAGCTACAGCCTTCCATTCGAGATTTCGCAAGAGCCAACACTACAGTCGTTTCATACCAGAGTTGGTAACAATAATGTATGGCATCTATGAATGAAGAGCACTCATCCAACTTGCTGTCCCCCAGTTTCCATTACACCACGGGAAGCAAAAAGAGCATATTTGTGACTACAATGCATCTCAAAAACAACATCAACCTCTGGGCTACAATTCAAACGAGAATCTGATGGCCTGTCGGCTACACATCTGCTGCTCACACATCCGTCTCAAAAAGTCACAGCGTCTTCCCGATTCCATTGCTAAGAAACGAACCTAAGTGTCACGTTCGAGCTTTCAAGCTAAAAAAAGCCTTACGTGTGAAACTCAGTTAGTGCTATATCAGGAAATGCAGCGAGTGACATCTAGCAAGTTGTTTCTCGGTAAACCGACAAATACCACGATTGCTAATCAAACCAGTCATAATATAAATTCTCATCTTAATCTTTAGAGAATACATACCATTAACAATGAGCTTGCGAATCTCCTCATTTCGATAGATGGGCGAGGTCATCTCCATCGGAGTCTTCCGCCTCCAATTGACAGAGATGACAGAGGAAGTGACAGTTGTCAGATTCCGTCCCTCCCACAGTTCTCTCGGTTGAGTCTTGCGATACGCAGCCGGTCGGTTGTTCCATTCGCAGTTCGCGATCGTCGGGCACTGAAACAGGCGAAGGTTGTCGATGACAATGACAGACATGTCACACCATGTCATCATGTGAGAAAACGTTGATAGTGAGGGTTCAGATATAGCATACCATCCTAATCATAACATAACATTGTTCTATTCTGAAGAGAAAATTGCATAAAACAATACTTCTGAAGAGAACCATTTATATTTTGTTGTTTGGTAACTAAATGTATTCCCCTTCTTGTCGACGTGGATCTCATCTCATGTCGTTTATGTATTGTATACATCTCGGGCGCCATTATCATTCGCTCATTTTTTACATTGTCCCATTTCGTTTTACGAGGTTTCCCTGTCTGGCCAGTAAAGGCAATGCAAGCGAGAAATGGTGGCATCCGGCTGTTCTGGAACGTACTTTTTGAGAACTCAAAAGTTCAATTCCACATGAGAACGTAGAGTGATAGGAGAATGCGACATCATTTGCAGGGAAACGCGGTTTCCTTATCTAATTCACCTAACATCTCCCCTCGACGACATAAATCCGTGTTTTTTTGCACCGACAGCATCGAACAGTCAGCTAAGACGAAAAAGTGATAATAGTAAGAATTGGTACAAACTCTAGTTTTTATACCTCCCCCCAACACAAATGGCAGGACAAATAGCAGGTTGCGCCCGTAGTAGTCAGCCGAAGTTCGTTCATATTCCCATTATACCACGTGCAATGCCATCACATTCAAATGATAGTCATTCTGCATCTGCAATACGTTCAGAGACATGCATTACTTGGTTATTGTCATGTTCTGACAATAACAAAAACTGTGACAGGGCATCACGTCTTGTTGGCGTTTTTAGGAAGTGTGCGGAGAATTAGGGGAGCTCCCTCCTTGCCAGCTTGTACCCTTGATCAACATCTGATTTGCTCTATGGACAGATGCCGACCCCTTCCTGCCGTACCCTCCTCTGATTCTTCCCTACCGTACCCCTCATCCCCCTCCACCGTATCCCTCCCCTTCCGTACCGTGGGCACGTCCGAGATGGCATTGTGCCGGGATCCCGAGCACAGGAAGACTTGGCACTCGACGGAGAAAGAGTTCTCGGTGATCATCTTGCTTGGGTAGAAGTACACTTTCGTCGCCTTTCCCATTCCAGCGAATGTGTCATCCTGAATGAATCATTCTGATCACTACAACATATTAATAGTATGTGTCAACGTGTTATCTTTGCAACAGTATACTTTGCCCATCTTGCCCCTCGATGTATATGTATTTTGCTCAGAGTCCAGACACCCTCTGCTAAGATTGATCAATACAATTATGCGGGTGGGCGACGCCGGGAGACGACTACGGTAGTTCAATCTGGTCACCATTCTGTCTAGACACTATTTTCCAAGACATTTCTCTCGGGCTCCTCCAAGGCCAGATAGACATTTCAGCCACCTGCCGGTGATTTAAAAAAACGAGCGAATTGGAAGAAGGAACGAACGAGCAAAGAGGAAAGAGGAAACGTAACCCCAGGGGAGAAATAAGACATTCCTCAATCATCACGACACCCCAGATTGGGCAAAAAAGAGCCACTTCGTCTAGTCCAAAGTCTTTGCCCAAAAGCCGAGTGCCAAAGACCATTTGGCTGACCACTTCGAACCCATCCTTATCTCCCAGAAAGCGCTCACTCGATGTTTGTGACCAGCAGAGACAGTGACACAGACCGATGGACGATTCTATTACTCGCTTTACTCCCTCATTTCTTCTTTCTCACCCTCATTTCTCCAAACAACTTTCTTCCTGTCTAGACAGCGGCCGCAGCTAGACGAGCCAGTAAAGAAAAACTCAGCCATCCCATTACAAAAGAGAAACGCTGTCAACAACACAGACATACAGACTGCGCTAAGATCTCACTAAGATCTCACTAGCTTGCGGTCTAACGGATCTAGTCGTAAACAACGGGAGTAGTACTGCCGATCAGCAAACACACGTCATTGGTCTTTGCTGACAACAACTCAAATCCCGAAAACAATCGCAAAAACAGTTCACACGTTACGTCGTGTTACTTCAGACTAGCATTCCACGGTTTGCTACGCAAGTCATCGGCAAACCGAGAACTCAATTTGCTAACGCATGGAAACTTTCCCATTGGAAAGTTTAATCCCGCTTCCCGGCAAATTTTCCAGAACCACAATCATCGCTTTATAAAAACATTGTTCTGGCCCCTTCTAGAAGATTCAAAAGATACCTGCGACAAGGAGGAAAGGAAGTTGTCTTCGTTCCACATGGTGGGGCATCCATTCTGGACGATCTTCGTGAAGGACTGTGTTCCGGAACGAGTGGAACAGTGTACGGGATAGGCATACACGTGGGAGGGGACGTGGAGGACGGGGAAGGACACCCCGACCACCTCGTTGTCGGGGACAACACTATGCTGGTTCCATGCGGTCGCCTCTTTCACGAACAGTGCTCCCACCTGAAACCGCAAATCATACTTATACGCTGTATGTCCCTTTCACTTTGAAGAATCAGCATTCTAATCAAAATTAGCCCGCACAGCGACAGAATCACCTCTTCTGGGTAAATGTAAATCCACCACCCACATTCCCAAGACTGATGTGTTCTAGAAAGAAGCAAGTAGAGTAACCACCACCCGGACACTGCAACCATAGATTCTCATCCTGTTTCAATTTGTATTACATTTTGACTTGTTGTCACCGAATCAAATCTCAGCAGTTCCCCTTCCGTGGAAACATTTCTTTTCTACCCGCACAACCACCTCGTTTTATCTCACATTTTGAGCGTATCTTGTACAAGGACAAAGCGTGTCCAAAGAAGGACATATCATGATCCAACTATTATATAATCTCGTTGTCGTTGTTTCTTTGACATAAAAATGCTAGACGAAAGTGACTTCTGTCCCCTGCCACATGTATTCTTCCCTCACCTGCGCGTGAATGATCTTTTCCATTATGCCTTTTCGCTCGACATACAAATACATTCATTACTATTTCTAACTAAATTCTGAGAAAGCGGCGTCGTGCCTGGAAAGTGAATCTAGCCTGGTCGGTCAGGCACTAAAGAACGTCTCCGACTGCCGACTCACCTCCCCCCCCTCCCTTTTTTCCTTTCAAACTTATGTCCCCGAACGCGCTTTCTCGCAACATTCACATCATACAATAGAACAAGTGTATTGTTGATGAAATCCTCGCGAAGAGGACGCGACTGACCTCAGGTGAGTGATCCATGAGCAGGCAGCTGAACGAGTAGCTGTAGGTCTGGTGACTATGATTAGGGAAGCCAGGCGAGGTAACGGAGACCTGAAGAGAAACCATGCACAAAAAGATAAGCACCGAATCATCGGTGATAATAACAAAACAGAGCCGACGGTGTTACGATATCGTCAATAAAACGGTTAGGGGTGACTGTACACACTGCTAGAATAGCAGGTATATTCTTAAAAGATTGATTACAGTATGCTTCAGTTAGTACCACGCTTCGCTGACTAAAGAAAGGATAATGTTCAAAGAACATTGCGTCAGAATATCTTTGTTCGTGTATGGTCAATGTAAATGTGACTATTCTTACTGTAACACCTCAGAATAGCAACGCTCCATCGTTTTCTTTTTTTGTAAATAAAAGTTTGAAAAAACACAACAAAAATGTTGCGACAAAAGCAGAAACGTGCGAGGATACGGTGAAACATACCGTAGTCGCATATTTTACTCCGTACTGTGTCTTCTCGTGGTTAATTTTGCATTCGGACGAGTTCAGCGGCAGGTCGATGCTCCAGACACGCGTTCCGCGCACGCCAATGTCGCGCGCCAAGCAGTCGCCGTCTGACCCCACGATCGAGACCGTCGCCACTTGGAGCGCCTCCGAGGTCTCTCTGAAGACGGAACGGTTGATATTTGTTTGGTATCGTGGCTAAGTATGAACGTTAGGTACAGTACCCAAGATAAAAAGACCGGCCGACAAGGAACATGATAGGGATGAAGGATGGCACGAATCATGTCCAGGTGTAAGTAATGATCAAAGGATAAAGAGGATGACTGAATGGAGATAAACGGCAGGTTCCACATGACAGACAGCTGCTACCGGATGGGTAACAAGTATGACACACGAATCGCGTCAAACACACCAACCGTGCCATCGAAAGCGATCCGACGCCATCGGTGTGCAGCACGATCGAGAACCGTCCGCCCGCACAAGATGACGAGAAAAACGAGCCGATCTCCTCTTGCATTTTGATCGGACTCGATACTGTAAAATAGAAGCTATGAACTTAAAAACACAACTTTACAAAATTGTATTGTTGGTGAAAAAACAAGTAGCACTAATACTCATCCTATCCAATTTGCACCTTATATCTCGTTATATAACCCATGTTAACTCTCGTTTTTACATGCATGCATTCATTCTGGAATATGTCGTCAATACAGTTTGTATGATATTCCCCCGTGACCGTCCCCCTAATATTCGTCATTTCTTCATTCCATCGCACAAACTTCGTCATCCCTCTCTTCCCTATCAAATTGTTCTGCCCGATCCTCCATTCTCTTTTCGATGTTCCAAATGCCATCAAAGGTAAACAAGCGGCACTTTTCGGTAGAAATTAAAACGAATTGATCACACAGACTCTTCTACGCTACTGTTTCAAAATATGATACAAAAAGGTCAAGTCCATTCACTTTTTCCCTGATCGTGCCACCTCCAGCCACGTGAGCAAATGTTACTCTTGTCAATCAAGTCCGGGTTTCGTTTTCGAAAACATCACCGACCCCTCGTTTATCTCCCATCACCGCATCCACAACACACAAAACATATCGACAAGCAAGAACCATCAGCTACCAACTCACGTGGAACATGAATAAGCGTTCCCCGAATTCCCAAATTCCCGAATAAGACAGCCTAGGCGACCATCGCACCCCCAGGCTGCCTTTTATAGGAACACAGGACCCTTACATAACGAGTAGATCACTATCCCAGCAGCTATGACTTGTGGTGGTGGATACCATCCAGGGCGGTGGGAATCATAGTTTCCCCAATCGTTTTGGTTGCCAACATTCATAAAAACAACATCTAAGAACCATCCCAAGGAGGATCACTTCCTTTTACAAAAAAAAATAAATTATTAAAACTAATATTTCAATAAATTAGCGGGTGAAATAGAAACGAACTGACCAACGAGGAGGAAGAACTCGAGCAGAACGAGCAGCTCCCCCCGAAGCATTCTCTGAACGAAAGCGGTGATTACCAGACGAACACTGACCATCCAATTATAGAAGTATCGCCAATAGACTCGCATTAGTCATGGGAAAGCAAGCAAAAACGAGCATGAGATACCAGACATGGCACAATACAAAGGTTCACATCATCCAAATACAATTCAAAAACCACGCGTCACTATGGAAAAAGCATAATTTTGAGGGAAGAAATTTTTAAGAAGTTCTAGCATTTCCATTCAAAAAGCATAGCTAACTCAGTTACGCCCGGAAATTGGAATACTAATGGCAGAAGCAGTTGTCGTGCCGAGAACACCGTTCAACGATGCCACCGTATGCCAGAAGGGGATGGACTGATAATCCCGAACTACTCTAAGATATCTAGTGATTATCAGCGCCGACTCTTCTCGGATTAAAGTATCAGACACCGAGAAGGAACATTGCCCATCGGGCCGATATATACGAAGAAGGCAATAATAATATCACAGCAACGGCCAAATCCCGTGATACACAAGATTCTATGAGAAAACTCCACACGTTCACGACATGCTCATAAAACCGCCACCAATGAACATCTCTCAGTACAGGAATGAACTAATCCTCATACAAAGCTTGGAATTGTCACATTTCAGGATAATGTGAAAAGAAAGGACGAATTAAAATTGAACAAGAGGGCGGAGAAACGTTTTTGTATACAAAACAAAATTGTAGCAGGAAGGCGAGAAAAGACGGCAAGCCTGTTCGCCTACCAATCAATACAACAGCACAGTTCCTGCCTCACGCAAAAACAAAACCTGAAATACACGCCAAGAATAGACTGACAAAACACATAGGCACCACACATGCGAATCATCCAATAACGGGCCGATTACAATGATAACACGAGGCTGAGTGAGGGATCGATGGGTGGCACGACTGCCACCACCACCACCAACCACCAACCACACCATCACTCTACCACAACCATATCCCAGACATCTAAGATTGTGCTGAAGCGACTCCAAACAAAGAGCGGGCCAAAAGAGTGTCGGTTGGGCCAGACACCAGACAAGCAGAGGTCTAGACAGCAGAGACGCAGAGGTGGCGAAGAGAGTGCGATGCGGTCGGAGAGCGTAGACTAGGCCAGATGGCAAGGCGGAGTGGAGAGAGAATGCGAGGTGAGAGAGCGGAAGAGAAAACGAGAAAAGACTGGTCAGGATCGAAGTAACGTATTCAGAACACGACGATGTAGTACAACTTGAGGCTAGACGAATGGGGAAGGGGAGAAGTACAGGGCGAGGGGTTGTTGTGCACAGGGAATAGATTGGGGGAAAAGCTATGGAGAACTCCGGGTTTGGACGGGGGAGGGGTGAAATAGGCCATAGACGGATCAGGCAAAAAATAGCACGTGGGGGCATGATCAGACGGAGAGAGAGGAAGGGAGGGAGGGGAGGGAGGGTGGTAGGAAGGGAAGAGGGAGGGGGAGGCAGTATGGAGCAGTCGGAGACAGCCAGGCAGGCAACATTCTCCCCACTAAAATGTGATCCTGCTGAGATGCCAGAGTGTTTTCTATGTGCTTGGCAGAGTGTTGTCTGATGATCGTGCACTGTTCATCGCATTGATTGCGTGTGATGATGGAATGACAGAAGACGAGATTTATTGACAGATTGCAAGGCGACTCTTGCTGACAGAGTCGAGGCACTTTTAGAACATTGCGTATTGATTGATCAAGCTTAATTCAAACTGGAAAGTTGCAAAACAGAAAAGGTGACCAGACATCAACCGCAATCCTCTGACATGGTGGAGGAGACGAATGAGTAAGAGGAGGGGCGGAACAGACAGACCGTCCATTCGTATGCAAATGACATGTGATTGTGGCAGAGAAAGAGAGGGTGGTGGAAGAAGAGGAAGAACTACTGGCAGACATGGGATATGCAAGGAAGTCAAGCAGAGATGGAGCAGACAAGAGAAGTGTTGGAGAGAGGACCACAAGAAGGGAACAACCTGTAGCAGTGTATGATATGTTAAGGAAGCTGTGAATGCGCCATGTGTAATGCGAACAACACCTAGTCTTTCCCACAGTCGTCTATATCTCATTTCTGACCCGAGCAACATAATTGACACGAAAGTTGGCAGGGAAGGCACTTGTTTTCGCAGCACTCCCCCTGTTCCTTGCTTACTTATGTACCCTCGTCATCTTCCTTTCCCCTCCTACACCTCATCGGCAATTCCTTGTTTTCCCCGTTCCTCTCCCCAATGACCGTTCTCCCCCTCATCTATGAACCGTGTATTCACTTGTCTCGCTCTATATCCCTCTATTACAACTCAAACCCGGTCGTTTTTTCTAGATTCACTTCCCCTCAATCATTGATGTTATGACAAACTACAGAACTTTGAATTTAATCTAACAATAAGATTTCTCGCAGGAATTTCTCACTTTCAATGAGACAAGTATGCAGGAGTTCAGTTTATCTCTTTTTACGACTTCAGCCTTAGTTCCCAATAACCCATCCTCTGAATCCCTTATTTCAAAACCTCAGGAATCAGAAGAGCTTCCGTGGGAGGGGGGAAGGTGCTGCCGACCATCCACCTTGTTCGATTCCACTAATTCCCCTCAAACACTGTCCAATTCCCATTGGGCGTCTTCATGGTGATGGATGGTTTCCCATTTTCCTCTTCTCATATATTAGAATGGCTCTTTCCTCTTTTTTATTTTATTCTCGGTTGTTGGAATTTCCGTTAGCACAATCAATAAGTACACGAGTATCGTTGTTATTGCAATCGTCCCTAAATCGGGGACAAGCAGAGAAAAATAAGCCTCAACAGGCCCCTCATGGCAATAGAAAATTTCTAATCCCGATCTTCAGCTGCGTAAAAACAAACTCTAAGAAAAAGCTCGACCATGCAGTACACAAGCGGAAGAAGGTAATCAGTGCAACATCTTTCAATGTTTGTTCAAAATTTGAATATTTCAAGAAAACTTTTTTATCCTAGTGTTGAATTGACGATTACCGTATTCATGGCGAGCACGAGACGGCAGACGGGATGAAAACAGAAGACAAAGGGGAAGGAATGAAAGGGACGAGGAGACAGAAAAAGGGGCAGACACAGCGAAGGCTGATCTCCGTGATCTCGTATTGTCCAGAACATACGATAAACAACCATTTCCCTGTCAAAATACCTTCACCAAAGCGAATCTTTGTGAGAATACGGTAACATTCAGTGATCAGACAGTGGAAATGAGAGAGCGGCGAGACAGCGAGAGATAAATACCTGCCAACACTTTGTCTTGCCGATCATCGCCAAGAGAAGCCAAGAGTCTGCACCAGAAAAAACGCACGCAGACAGAAGTGGGTATATGTGTAGGGAAAAGGAAGACAGTCCGAAAGGGCAACGAGAGCAGGACAGGGCATCGCGAGGACAACAGAAAAGAGTAGTGAAGAAGAGATGAAGAGCACCAGATACGCGCAAATCAGCGCGATTTTGGTGCAGAGAAGGTGCCGAAATCCGTCCAAGCACTCGGATATGGTAAAGGGGAAATTGAAGGGGAATTATCAGGGCCGGCGGCTGCGTCAGATAACGACGGATGAAAGCGACAGACAGCGAGAGACCGGCAGAGAGGCAGAAAAAACAGATGGTCATCGGAGTATAAAGGAACGACACATTCAGAAGACTGAGATTCACGGAATTCTATGCGATATGAAAAACGGGAAGAGAAAGTTGTCGGAGACAAAATGTAATGGAAGAGAACAGCGGGGATGACTCAACACAGGAATCGGCAGTCATGTGATCATTCTCTCCAAGGAAACATTTCTATAATAGATTCATTCAAAAGTGCTGACAAAGAGCCATACCAGATCACATTTTCAAACTGTCATCTGAATGGAAAAAAAGGTGACAGATACCAATGAATGAGCCACTCCTGTGGTTGCCAGTGTGAACAACACCCGATTCTGTTGAGAATAGGATTTATCTGGCAGAAATGTCATACAAAATACAGTGATGATGTGTTGAAAAGTCACAAGGCAAAGTTAGTGAAGGCAGGACGGAAGCAGTCATCGATGGCTACGAGCCGGGACTCGTTCAAGAGTTGATTGAGAGAGACCGATTGCTATCGCGATAGTATTTCCAAAAAAATCCTGTCAGAATACCGTTTAAACATGCGATTGAATGAACTGAGTGCAGACAGTAAGATAAAGGGTTTCTCTTGCTTATTGTTAGCAAGCCGTTTCTTGCGTTCTTAATTTATGTAACAAAGTGAGAAGATGTAAGTGGCAAATGTATAAATATATGAAGAATAGTATAATTTATCGCTTAAAAGCAATGTGCAGACCATCGCCGACATTGACAAGTGAGGAATTAGTTCGTTGATCATTGAAGATGAGTCGGTTCATGGCGTCGATGGCGCGCGCACTGCTGTTCTCCTCGGGCGCAACCACCGATCCGCCCCATAATGCCTGAACATCAACATTTCCTTTTTTCTACTTCTTTCAACCTTTTTTCATCTTTTCAGGCCTCTTTGCCTTTTCAGTCCAGTCGAATCTAGTTTGAACACCTTTCTCAGGTTTCGAAAGGATTGTCTGCTTCAAGAGGAATCTTATTGTTAGCAACAAATGCAATCCGTATGCTAATCTTTTGTTTATTCTATTCAAATAATTTGCGAAAATGTATGTAACGATGTGTTTGTTATGTACGGATACAATATTTACTTATCACTATTTTTGTTGACATCCTTGCCTGTGGTCTGACACTAACGTGACATTTGAAAAAAAGCTAATTTGATATTTGTACCACCAGAGCCTTTTAGTTATATGTATGCCGAGAAATGTTTGGCATTTGAAGATATACCAAGAACATTCAATACTACAATGTGTTATTGTGACTCACACACACAAAGAAACATGTTTTCATTTAGTTTTCTTGTTGGGTAAAACTTTTATGTAAAGTCTTCAAACATTCATATAGCACTATTCATTCTTGTAATGTCATCTGGCCTACATCAAGCACATTCTTTGAGTCAAAGAATATGTTGGTTCTATGATAGAATCAAAATAATATGTCTGGCAGGGTACCCGGCGAATAGAAAAAGTCCGTAAGGTAGCGCATAAAAGAGCCGATGAGGAGAAACGGACACTATATGTGGTTGATCACTACAACGGTCGGTTGAAGGTGAGACCGGCTGTTCTTTCATCATAATGGAAGACTCCGTAAACGAGGGAGAACAGGACGATGTCGTCATCGCAGATGGTGGAGACGGACACCGATGATCTTCTCATTCATATTCGTCCAGTCGAGACACGGAATACTTCCTCCAGTGCCGTCAATTGCCCTGCCTGACACCTCTGTCGATTGTGATGTGCACTGTGGTTGAGCCGAAGCGGAGGCCACCTTGAACGTGGTATAGATGTGCTGGACGATGCTAATGATCTTCGCGTAATTATCAGTGATGGCAAAACCTCGAACAACATAGGCAATTTGACGCTGTCGAACGCTTTATGGAAGTGTTTCTTTGGAATCAACGCAGTCACGGAGGCAGTATACCTGAGTCGTCGTTGCAGAGACGGCAGCAGTGTACGTTATTATTAATACCAGTGGGTAAAACAATGATACTTCTGCTAATCAAAGTACCATAGTTCGTTTGGCAACTTTAGTGTGCTAACAGAATTTGTCGCTAACAATAAGACTATTTTTTCTTGCTGTTAGTGTTCGAAAATGTGAGACATGTGAGACGTGTAGGACATGTGAGACTATGTGAGACAGTGTTAGATTGTGATACGGTAATCGTGTGGCATCCATTAGTATTCCCATGTTATGATATGAATGGAACGTACATTATCAATGAGAATGACGCCTCCCTTCCGCAGCAGAGTCACCGCTCTCTCGTAGTATTCGGAATAGTTGGACTTATCCGCATCGATAAAAGCGAAGTCCCATGTGCCCGATTCACCATTTCGGATCAAATTGTCTGAACAAAACGACATCTTTTTTTGTACTGTCATATCTATAATATAAAAGGAATAAGCTTAATTTAGAAACAGCAACGAACAACATCCAGTGCAATGGAGAAATGCTTATTGTTAGAAGTACCGGATATTTCGCTCAAACTTTGTTCGCAGAACAAACGCGATTTTTGTGGGCAATATAATTGTTGTCATTACCACGATTCTTACTGTTAGTTGAGTCAAAAAAGCTGTCCAACGCGTATGTTTTGTTCGGGAATACGAATATCACTGATTGCTGGCAGACACCGAATCCACTAACCGAGGGAATCCAATGCAGCCCCGAGTCTGAATTCGATCTTCTGGCGGAGGTCTGGTCGCTTTTCGATCACTGGCAGACCAATCTAGAAAGGAGAGATCAAACTAGAGAATATTCCCGGACGGCCCACCCTCATCTGCCATGTCTCCCCACACGCAAAGTGGATGCCATTCCGGCTGTCAGGGGAAGGAAGAAACATCTATTTCGGATCGAGGGAAGCTCACGAGTCAGGACAAGAAGCTCACGAGCTTAACCCAAATAATCGCTTTTTAAAGCCGATATTGCCAAGCAACGTCAAGAACTTCCATATTGCACATTTTCTTTTTCGGTTCAATTCTTGTGAGAATCCACTGATTGGCAGTGAGCACGAGACTGATTCCACGTAATAACCATGAGAAAATGTACACGGAATTTATGATTGTGCACATGTGAATTGAGGAGCTGCGATGGAGATGACGGGAACTAAGGATAAAAAAACCAAGTTAATTTGTATTATGGAAAACGCCAATTTGCTTATTCAAAACGCACGATTTGCCAAACAAAACAAAAGAAATGAGGTTCCCCACTACCGATGGAAAGGGGGGAATTGATCATTCTTGTTGACTGTTGATGAAGCAAATCAACCGATCGCCGGCCACACATCAACATCATCTTTCCGAACCACAGAACAGTCACAACTGGCATTGATTCCGATGGCAAATATAACCTGGTTCAGTGCTTCGTGGGAGACATCCAGGGAGAGGACGCGGCCATCGGAGGGAACCGCCATCGACCACGCGAGGGCCGACGCACCCGTGAAGGTTCCTGAAGGGCAACCGGAATGCACATTCTATGTATTCATAGTTAAAGAAGAAACAAAGGCATTTTCGAATGCCCTCGTTTGTTATGGTCTTGCAGAGGATCGGTCAAATTCTATCCCAAACTTTCGTTTTGCTCATAATTAAGTCGTATGCATATAAAACAAATATAATCAACCCTAGTAAAGTACACTCCAAGCACACTTATTGTTAGGACAATAGAAATCGTCAAGAATGTTGTCAATTAGCCCAACTCGTATACGTATTCATTCTGAAGTCGCTCAAAAACACTTCCACTCTTTCTCTAAAACTTTGTTTTCCCATCACATACTTTACGCGCTTTTTCTAACATCCAACGCCAAAGCTTCAGAGATGTTATTGTTAGCATTTTGCTTGGCCACAAATGATAATGT